>MDKF010522393.1:0-61554 GCA_026770625.1 Nicotiana glauca
AAATAACTAATCCCGTTCCGACCGTCCTTTAATTGGAAAAACTCTTTTTATTATACCCTTCACGGGGTAGTAAGCAAAAAAAGAGGTGTGACATGTGTGCCCAATGTGGAGAGGATTTGGGAGTTGGTATTGGAGGAGGCCCATAGCTCGTGGTATTCCATTTATCCAGGTGTCGTGAATATGTATTAGGACCTTAGACAGCACTATTGGTGGCGGAGGATGAAGAGAGATATTGTGGAGTTTGTAGCTCGGTGTCTCAATTGCCGGTAGGTGAAATATGAGCATAAAAGACCGGGTGGGTTGCATTAGTAGATGGTTATTCCGGAATGGAAGTGGGAGAGGACAACTATGGATTTTGTTACTGGACTCCCATGGACTTTTGAAGAAGTTCGATGCTATTTGGGTGATTATGGACAGGTTGACCAAGTTCGCGCATTTCATTCCTATCTGCACTACTTATTCTTCAGAGCGGCTGGCAGAGATTTATATTTGGGAGGTTGTTCGGTTGCATGGTGTTCCAGTTTCTATTATATCAGATCGGGGCACTCAGTTTACATCTCATTTTTGGCAAACTATTCAGTGAAAGTTGGGTACTCGGGTACAGTTGGGCACAGCCTTTCACCCTCAGACGGACGGGCAGTCCGAGCGCACCATTCAAATATTATAGGATATGCTACGCGCCTGTGTCATTGACTTCGGAGGGTCACGGGATCGGTTCCTATCGCTTGCAGAGTTTGCCTACAACAACAGCTACCAGTCGAGCATTCAGATGGCTCTGTATGAGGCTTCGTATGGGAGGCGGTGTAGATCTCCAGTTTGTTGGTTCCAGCGCGGTGAGGCTAGGCTATTGGGGACAGATTTGGTTCAGGCTGCTTTAGATAAAGTGAAGGTGATTCAAGAGAGGCTCCGTACAGCATAGCCGAGGCAGAAAAGTTATGCGGATAAGAAAATTTGAGATGTATCCTACATGGTTGGTGAGCAAGTCCTGTTGAAGGTTTCACCCACAAAGGGTGTTATGAGATTCAAAAAGAAGGGCAAATTGAGTCCGCGGTTCATTGGTCCTTTTGAGGTACTTCAGAGTATTGGGGTAATGGCTTATGATCTTGCGCTGCTACCCAGCTTATCGAGCGTGCATCCAGTTTTTCATGTCTCTATGCTCCGAAAGTATATTAGAGACCCTTCCCATGTTCTGGATTTCAGTATGGTTCAGCTGAAGGGTGATTTGACTTATGATGTAGAGCCAGCAGCTATTTTGGAGCGACAGGTTTGAAAGTTAAGATCAAAGGATATAGCTTCAGTGAAGGTGCAGTGGAGGGGTTGGCCCGTGGAGGAGGCTACCTGGGAGAATGTGCGGCAGATGCGGAGCAGATATCCTCACCTGTTTGAGGCTTCAGGTATTTTTTTGACTCACTCGAGGACGAGCGTTTGTTTAAGTTGGGGAGGATATGACGAACTGACCCATCGTCTCATGAGTTACCGCTCTGTTTCCCCCATTTTTATGCTTCTTTATGCTTCATTATTCGTTTCTTGTGTGATCGATTTTGTTTGGAGAAGTTTTGGTAGGAAATGAGACACTTAGCCTTTTTAAGAAAAGCGTAGTTTGGAAAAGTCAATTGGATGTTAACTTATGTGTTAGAGGGCTCCGATATGATTTTCGATGGTTTTGTTAGCTTTGGGGGATGATTTGTGACTTAAGAGTATGATCGGAAGTGATTTTTGAGGTCCAGTATGGAATTAGACATGAATTAACAAAGTTAGTATTTTGGCGATTTCGGGTAGATAGTTAAGATTTTGGTCCAGGGTCGGAATTGAATTCTGAGAGTTTCTTTATCTTCGTTATGTGATGTGGGATGTGTGTGTAAAATTTCAGGTCATTCGGAGGTGTTTTGGTTGGGTTTTTTATTAAATGCATGTTTCGTAAGTTTTAAAATAACATAGGCTTGAATTTGATGTAATTTGATGGTTTTGGTGGGGTTTGAGGTGTTTTGAGGATTGGAACAAGTTTGAATGATGTTTTAGGATGCGTTGGTGAATTTGGTTGAGGTCCCGGGGGCCTCGGGATGATTTCGGATGGCTAACGGGAAGTTTAGAACTTGGAAAATATTGCAGAAATTTCATATCAGGTGTTGCAGGTTTTAGGCCTTCGCGATCGCGTAGGTTGTGTTGCATTCGCGAAGATGAAATTTGGAAGGCAGGAAGGATACTCTTCGCGTTAGTGTTAAGGGGTTCTGGTCGCAGAGTGCTGGGGAATTTTTCTTCGCGTTCGCAGTGGCATGGTCGCCATCGCGTATGAGGAGTTGGAGCCCAGTGGAGGTCGTTCTTCATGTTCGTGTGCGATGGAACGCGTTCGCGTACGTGTGAGTCCTGAAGGTTCGCATTCGTGGGTAGGGCACCGCATTCGCGAAGGGTAAATTTGGTCAAGGAATTTTTGTTCATCGCGAACGCGGGGGTTTGACCGCGTTCCCATAGAGGAAAATATCAGCTGGGCAGAATGGTTCTTAAATTATTTCATCCGCAAGCTAAGTCATATTTTTCTTCATTGCGGGGAATTTTGAGAGCTATTTGAGAGAAATTAAAGAGGGTTTCAAAGAGGATTGATTCGAGGTAAGTCCTACGAACTAAAACCGTTATTATTATCTAAAATTAACCCTGAAATTCATGGAAACATGGCTAAAATTGGAAGAACTATGGCTTGGGATTTGAAGGGCTATTTGAGTTCGGATTTGAGAGTTCTTAATATGTATACGTGATGAGATAAGGAACCCGTTGATGTGAAAATTTCTAAGTTTCGAGAAGTGGGCTCAGAGCTCGGGTTTTGCTAATTTCAAAATTTTTGATATTTTTTGATTATTTTCGATTGGATTTTGTTCCCTTAGCATTGTGTGACGTATTCGCTTAGGTTTTGGTCATATTCGATGCGCGAGGAGGCTGATTTGAGAGGCAAGGGTATAGCGAGCCTCTATATTTTACCTTTTAGTACTTTAGACTATCTCTGTATTAGACTGTCGAAATCTTGTCATAGAGGCTCGTGACTTGTGACACCGGATCGGTGGGGCTGTTGTAGAGATATTGTTATGTTTTTTTCCGCATATCTTATTTACTGCTTCAGACTTCTATTTATGTTAATCGGTATTTAAAACCTTGTTAATTGGAGATAAACTCTATAAGTGAATGGTTGTGATTGATATTTGGTCGGGCTTGCCTAGTAGTGTGTTAGGCGCCATCACGATCGGGGTTGGGGTCGTGACAATTATTTTTCTAATATTTAGGATCTAAAGGTTTATTGAAATTTGGTTATTAGATACTTCCTTATTTAAATTAGGTGTATTTAAAATTTAGAACTTTAAAATCAATTAATATTTTACCTTAAATAAACATTTAAAAGTTAATTATTTAGAACCTTGGTAAGAAATTTGTAAACGTACTTTTGAAGTAGTTTCTATATGGAAATTGGAAAGTAACATATTAATGGTATTGCAGTTGTATTCATGAGGGAAATAATAATAATATTTTAATATAAATGAGTAATATTTTTTTGAAGAACAATTTTATTCACTTAGTATTTGCGGTATTTAGTTTGTTCTAATTATCTATACTACATTAAAAGCACCAAGGTTTTAGTAAAATGTCATTCACCTTTTTTACTATTTAAAAATAAAATGCACACTAGAAAATACAGTCATTTTACTATTTTTCTAATATTTAAGACTTCTAAAACACTAAAATTTTCTATATTATCTTTTTCCTTATTTAAACTATATAATACCATATTATAAAATAAATATTAGCAAAATCAAAGTAGGAACTAGCGTTTACTCAGGACTCCTATAAGGTTTAGGAGTATTGTCTTTGTTATAGAATTATTGCCGGTTAATTCTTTAGAATTTTACTATTCTAGTAAAATAAAAAATATTAATTGAAAGAGAATAAATAGGAAGCAAATAAAGTCTCATGCAGATATAACTCCTTATTCTTTTTTCTTCTTAAATGTAAGATGTTATTTTTATAGTGTGAATGTTTTAAAGGTTATCACTATCAACTATACAACAAATAACTTAAAATAAATAAAGGGTAAATGTAATGACTTGCCAGGTCGTTTTGCCTTTTTGAACTTCATTCCCTTAAATAAAACTTTCCATGCTTGTGTTAGCTAAATTACGACTTACGGGGACGGTTAGTTCGGGATTCGGAAGAGTTTTGGGTGAAATATGCCCATTTCATTCCTTAGGATTTTCTTAAAAGACTAAGTTTGACTTTGGTCAATATTTTGATAAAACGGACCCGGATTCATGATTTAATGGTCCCTGAGGGTCCGTTGGAAGATATGGGACCTGGGTGTATGCCCGGAATCGAATTCCGAGGTTCCTAGCCCGAGTAATGAATTTTTTATTAGAAATTGTTAATCTAAAGTTCTAAGGATTTAGAGAAACTAATTAATGATTGATTTCCTAGTTATCGGTCTCGTACTTTGGTCTTGAAGCCTAATACAGGTCCGAAATATCATTTAAGACTTGCCTGTAAAATTTAATGTCAATCCGAGAAGTTTTAGGGTTTTTTGGCCCGTTGGAGGAAAATTAAGAACTTGAATTTCATAAGTTTGATTCATTTGGTTTTAGGGGGTGAATTCTAGATTTAGCGTTTTTTGGGTGTTCCAAAGGTTCGAGTAACTCTGTTTCGTGATTTCAGACTTGTCGGTATGTTCGGGCGGGACCCAGGAACCCCCAGCGTCAATCAGATGAGGCTCGAGTGAAGTGCAAAAATTAGGCAAGGAGCCGAAGATGCTGCTTCTGTCATAACCGCACCTGCGGTTCTTGGACCGCAGGTGCGAGACCACAGATGTGGTTCTTGGATCGCAGAAGCGGCTCAGGTAAGCCACGCCAGGAACTACAGAAGTGGCTCCTAAGTCAAATATGTTGCTCTATAGATGCGACATGGAGACCGTAGATGCGGTCCCAGCTCTTTGGCCCATTTTTTCAGATGCGGCCCTTTGCTCGCAGATGTATGGTCCCTTGACCTATAACGACCCTGCCGGATGTTTTGAGAAATTATGCTTTGTTCGGCGGCGTAAGGTCTTGAACAGCTTCATAATATGAGTATCGACTTGGTGCATGGTTGAATTCAGTTAACGGATGATTCATAGTCAAATTGGATGAAGGAGTCTAGTTTTGGAAGTTTAAACAGTGAGAATTTGACCGGAATTGGAGTTTTGAGTAAAAGGCCCCGGAATCAGTTTTGGATGATCTCAACAGCTTCGTATAGTAATTTTTGACTAAGGCGAGCGTTCGGATTCGGATTTGGAGGTCTATAGGGTACTTTGAGGTGTTTCGGCGAAAATTGGAAAAGTTGAAGTTTGGAAAGTGGAGAAGTTTGACCCATAGTTGACTTTTGTGATATCGGGGTCAGAATGCGATTCCGAGAGTTGGAGCAGCTCCGTTATGTCATTTTGGACTTGCCTGTAAAGTTTGACGTCGTTCCAGGTTGATTTGATAGATTTGGGCACAAGTTTTCAAAGTTGGAAGATTTGGAAGTTCATAGTTCGATTCATGGTGTGATTAATCGTTTTGGCGTTGTTTGACATGATTTAAGACCTCGTGGGAGTCCGTGTCAGGTTATATGAGTTGTTTGTATGTTTACACGGGGTCCCGGGGGACTCGGTTGTCTTTCGAGTGTGTTTCGGATCATTTTGGGTTACTTTTGATGCTAATCATCTGATATCTAGTGTTGTTCTTCATGTTCGCGTGGAGCCCCCCGCATTCATGAAGAAGAACTGGGCTTCTGGATATTTGTTCTAACGTTCGCGAAGGCGCTCACACGTTCGCATAGAAGGAAATTTCGCCTGCACAGGTCTAACTTCGGAGGCTCATATCTCACAATCTATAAGGAATTTGGAGATGGTCCAAAAATGAAAGTTGTAGCCCTTTGTGTCTAGTTTTCAGATATGTAAATTAATTGGAATTTATATTTGTGTACAAATGTTATGGTAGTTACACTACAGGCTGTCCTGTGAGAGTTCGAAAATCTCCACTGCACAGGGTTGATTTCGGAAGCTTATATCTTGCAATATATAATAACTCGAGAAATGAGTAACCTATGAAACTATAGCCCTTGGTGTGTAGTTTCAGAACATAAAACCATTTATCATTTGGAGTTTTGTCAAAAATGTTATATCCATTATACTTAAGGCTGTAAGGATGAGTTTGGAAATCGTCGACGACGAATTTACTCATCGTGAATGCGGGGAAGTGCCGTGAACATGAAGAACAACCCCTGGGCAGGCAGAATTTATTCTCAAATTAAGGGTGAGACCATTTTATTCATATCTAGACTTGCGGTGCTCAGTTTTGAGCGATTCTTTGAGGGGTTTTCACACAAATCGATTGGGTAAGTGTTCTTCATCTAGAATCTAATATATTCCATTTAATATTTATTTTTATCATATAAATTGTGTTTTGGGTTGAGGAAGGAGTTGGATTTGAAGAAAAATTCTAAAATAAAAAATCATGATTTGAGGGACCAAATGGTATCGAAATTTGATAAATTTTGTATGGTTCAACTCGTATCGGAATGGATATTCTCTTTTTGTATAATTTGTTGGGTTTTGAGGTGCGGGCCCGGAGGTCGACTTTCGGACCATTTTTTGGATTTTGTTAAAGATTGAGACTTTATGATTCAGGATAGTTTCTTATGTGCTTTATTTGTGCTTTAAATTTATTTTGGTAAGATTTGAGCCGTTCGGAGATCTTTTCACCCGAGAAGTGCATTTTAGAGTATCGGTGTATCGTCTTTGAGGTAAGTATCTTGGCTAACCTTGTGTGGGGGACTTACCCTTAGGATTTAAGTCTTTTATGTTGATTGTAGTTCGTGTATGCGAGGTGACGAGTGCGTGCTCGGACTTATTTCTGAAACATTGGCCTTTAGGGTTCATGGGTCTTTATATTAACTATGTATGACTCTGTTCTTAACTTTAATGAGTTTCCTATTTACTAGTTTCACCTCTACATGCTTAATTGGAATTAATTACTTCATGATTCGCTCTTATTGCCTAATCGACTCATATTTGACTTAACAGAAGAATTTTTCTTCTCCCATTGTCATGTTATCTTTTCATAGTTGTTTGTCTTATTTGAGAATCATTATTATCCTTCCTAAAATTTTGTTTAGTCTTAAGTGAAGCTGAAAAACATCTTTCCCTAATTGTATTGTGGAATCTCCTCGAAATTGTCCAACCTTAAAGGGAGTTTGATAACCTATATTTTTGTTAACTTGCCCTTATTTGGGACTAGTTGACTCGTCTTAATTTCCTTGTTATTGACTTGTATATTGTGGGATCGCCGCTATACGTTAGTTTTCCCATATTGAACTGTTTCCTTTATCCCAGCATTCTTTTCTGTGGTTACTCTTTGTGACCTGGTTCTACCATTTCCTTGTGATTTACGGTCCTTAAGTTGATTACTTGTCTTACCTTGAATTATTGTCATTTTAGTTGTTGTTATATGTATCGTGGTGATGTGCGAGCTCTCTATTATGCTGTGAATGTTATTTCTATTGGTTGCGCTGTGTATTTACTTTGGGACTACGGGATGGTATCCCGGGAGATCCCCCTGTATGTTTACTTTGGGACTACAGATCGGTATTCCGGGAGATCCCCATGCATGTTTAGTTTTGGGACTACGGGACTGCACCCGCAAGATTCCCCTGCACATTATGATATGGACTATGGGAAGACACCTGGGAGATCCACTGTATATTTTTATTTGGACTACGAGACAGTATCTTGGGGGATCCTGTGTACATATATGTTTGGGACTACGGGACGGTATCCTGGGAGATCCACTGTTATTATCACTGTGTTTGGAGCTGTTGTTTTCATTGATCCCATCCTTGTGTAAATAGTATATATGCTGTCCGTTCTTGTCCTTATACTTACTAGCTGGTATGAACTATGTTAGGACAATTGCGCAAGCAAACACGTGGCAAAGCACTCTTATCGGATAGGAGCCTCCTTGAGAGAATGACTCTTTTAGGCACATGAGTTGTCAGTATGATTATGAGGTATGATGAGTGTCACACCTCCTTTTTTCCGCTACTGCACCCCGTAAAGGATGTAATAAAGGGAGTTTTTTCAATTAAAGGACAATCGAAATAGGATTTATTATTACGAGTTGGAGTCGCCACTTGAGAGATTTATGGTGTCCCAAGTTACCGGTTTGAATCCCAAATCGAGGAAAAAATTGACTCCGTATTACAGTTTGCTAATCAGAAATCCGGATAAGGAATTCTATTAACCCGAGAGAAGGTGTTAGGCATTCCCGAGTTCTGTGGTTCTAGCACGGTCGCTTAACTGTTATATTCGGCTTAATTATCTGATTTTAGTACATGCTCATACCTATGTGCATTTTTACCTTTTAACCGCTTGTGATTATTATTATTTTATAAGAATTACAACGTCGTGAAAATAAATCTCAAATCATGTCACATCAATGTACCTGTGATTATTGACATATTTCGACTCCGTTTAGATTTGGATTTGGGTCACATAAATGTGCACCCGAGTTTAAGTATTTTTAACATATACTTTTATGAGGCCCCCGTAATTTGTGCATTTTATTTGGCGAGGCTCATCTCATTTTTATTCAAGGATATCCTAAAGCGACTATAATTTTCTATTTATTTTATCTCTAAAAATATGGAAAAATCCTAGTTAATTATATAGTTTAAGAACTATTATAATTGGGTCATGAACGCAACCCGTTTGAAACCAGAACCTAAGTGCGCATACAGGCAGGCTACTCGCCAGCCTAGCCCCAGGTCCAAACGAATGTAGTGTGAAGCCGGACCTGGGCCAACTTGTTCAAACACTGAAAATCCAAATTGCCAAAATATAGGCTTCCAGCCCTTTTTGCCAAAACGAACCACGATCCTAATTTAAACAAGGCTAAATACTTGTTGAAATTTAGTTTTCACTCTTAATACTCAGTACCCTAGACATGATTAAAAGCAAACAGTGGATTGAGTAAAATGCTCATGAACTACCACCCTGATTATATAGTTTGGCTATTTATATCCTTCATATTCCCTAGCATACTTATCTAGTATTTCAAACAGACTTAGTTACTACTGAAACAACTTTGTGAAATGACTTCATTGCAACTATATTATTGCTAGAATAACTTCATGAAGCAACTGAAATGACCACCGTAGTTAGCCTCAGTTAGCTAAGCCATTGCTCTATTGGGCAGAAGTATAAATGAATGTTTAGCTAAGAATGCTCCCACAGGTCTAAGAAAACAAATACTCACAGTCCAAATATAATCCAGTACAAAATTGTTTAACTAGTTCTACTAAAACAAAAATTTAAACTAGAAGACAATAAGCAATAGTTCTTCAGCAAATAGCTCTTCATTACTCAATTTCATGGGTACTCATACAAGCTGAGTCATTCTCCAATATATCTCGAGTCTAAGACATACCTGGAAATTGAATTACGACAAGAGAAAGGAGGAGTTAGCAATAGAAGAGCGGACAACGACAATAACACAGCAAGTCACAGTGATCAACAACACTGAAATTCGGATGCAGTAAACCAAACAAAGCAAACAACTCCTTTTAAAAAAAGAAAATCCCAATAGAACAGTATTCCCCCAACAGATTAAACCAAAACTCTCCAGAATAATCAAAATCAGTCTATTTTTGAACTCTCAGATGAATCTAGAATTGTTTCAATAAATCAAAAAACTGAAAATCAACTCATGAACTTCAATGGAACAGTAGAATCTAAATCAAAACTTTGCTCAGTTTGCAAAGAGGGATAAATTCAAATTACTTCAAACATACTAAATCCTCCTATTACTAAAATACTGAAGTCTGAAATGAAAGGAAGAAACTCTCTATATATCAGTGAGTTAAGAACTCAAAGAAAATGCCCCTAGTATGATTGAACTCTAACTGTCTTAGGCCTTAAGAATCTAAAAAAGAAGTCCTTATTCCCCTAGCCTCTCATAATGTCCGATCCCCCTTCTTATTATCCTAATGCCTTTATTTATACCCAAAATCCAGCCCCTCTTTACAGCTCTTAAGCACCCACCCTTAAACAAATGAATCAACCCATGATATTCTCTTCTCTCCCCATTATTACATGTCTAATTCATTTTTAATTCAAAGTTATGGGTGAGTTACTTATTTAATCATTTTTATTAAAACTTGCCCATACCACTATGTTTTGTTCCCACTTTTATTAAAAATACAATAGGTTAATGTCATATTGGTACTTAATGGAGAGAACACTCAGTTAGACCATTTTCAAACTTTTAAATTCCAAAAATACCCCCTGATGCCCTATGATTACTGACCTACCCCAAATCCTTTCCAATTTGGTACAAAATCCCAATCAGCTATAACTAATTCTCCTAATGAATTAACTAAACTACAACAGCTATAACAAATTCAACTTATCATATTCAATCAAAAGCTCAAGCTAGAACTCAAATCAGATCAAATGGCATCAAAATAAGAACAATGATTCCGAACAAAATTCTATTGAACGACTAAGATCAATTCTGACTGACACAGATACATGGGAATAACTAACTTTATTCACAACTTTAAACTAAACAAAAATGAATGAAACACTATAATCTACAGGACAAAAATAAACTGAATTTATATGCAAAACGATGAACAACAAAAGCAGGGAAACAAACATCACACAAACTGACACATTTTGAAACAATAATACCAGCAAAACTTATAGGAATAGCCATAGTTTTGTACAAGAACTTACTGACTTTAAAACCAAACTAACGGACACACATATTCAAATCATTCAAACAGCTTATAACGCCTGCTAATTGATCAGAGGAAAAATCGACCAAGAAAAAGATGAGACAGAGAAGGAAGAAAATAATTGACAAAAGACGAATTACGATGAAACTTAAACAAATAAACAACAAACAAAAAATCAAAATAGGAAAATGAGAAAAATACCTCAAAATTTCAGCCCTAGCCCCATTCGTTTTAGTCGAAACTTGAAACTCACTCAGACTCTCGATTTTGACCACACTGGGTCTTAGCCATATGTTTTCAAGTGAAAACACATGGTCAAGATCCATTGTGATCTCAATCGCCATCGAACCCATTGATTTTGAGTTAGGGCTCCAACTCAGATTCGATATTCGAACGGTTCTGGCATCTTTTGAGCAAAAATAATGATGGATTAGGCATTAGGATGTTAAGGTGGTAGTGTAGTGTGACTTTGGGGTTGAGGGGAGGTGCTGCCGCCACCAGAGAATCTTGTGGCGGCGCTAGGGTTTGGACCTTCGAATGAATATTTGAGACACTTGGGCTTGATTCGAAGGGAAGTGAGTATGGGAATGGAACGAGGAGGTCGAGGGGAGGCTAAGGTGTGATTTTGAGGTGATTTGGGCAACCAGAACTGCCGTAAGGCAATTTTCGGTGGTGGAGGGGGCGGCGTGTTACAGAGAGGGTCTCTAAGCGGTTAGAGACGAAATGAAGGGGGGTGTTCTGAGAGGGGTAAGGGTTTTGGGTAATTAAATGGGGTGATTTAATAAGAGCCGTTGGATGATAAGAATCCAATGGCTCAGATCATTTCACTAAAGGAAACAGAGTCATTAACTAAACGGGGGGTTGGGTCGGTTTGGGATTGGGGTTATGGGCGATGTCGAGGACCATCCGATCATGTTAATTCAACGGCTCAGATTAACACTAGCCAAACGACGTCGTTTGGTTTACATTAATTTAAACAAATCAACAAGCACGCACAAACGCAAACAATAAAAGAAAAATAACACAAAATCCGCAAAAATTGCAATCAACACAAAACTATTTTATTTTGAATTTTTGGGAGTAATTCTCATATAGGGCAAAAATCACGTGCTTACAACTGCCCCTCTTTGTCCGAAAACACGAAGAGTTTTCGTGCAAAGATAAAGTGGGAGAGCGATTTTTGCCCATTTAAGCACTCTGTGTGAAGAATTTTTGAAAGATTTTGACCGAACCTCTGCTTCAAAAGGTCTCCTACATATCCCTGGCTAAAAAGGAATCAGGTCAATATAGTTAAGGAAGTTTTGGTAGTTGGTACTACCGTGGCACTGTGGTTTTGTTGTTACTGCTATTGATGCTGCTACTGCTTGCTGACCTCCTTATTACATCGTGCTAAACAGAAAATAAGAAGATAGACTAAACTAGTCTATGAGTTTCAAAGATCTTATCTAAATCTTCAGGTTTGCTGTTGTCGCCTTGCTTTCTTTTTGGCTTGTGCTTCGTCGGATGTCTCTTCATTACTGAACTTGAACTGACAATTGCTGCCTTCCTTCTGATTTCTAATTTTGGATTTATGCTGGGGATTTTCTGTTGTAACCTTCTACCTTCAAACGGGTTACTGACTTTAAGACTTGAAATGTAAAGACTGGAATGCATTCCTCTGTAATACGAGCGGACTCCCGACCTCAACTAATAATTTTGGAAATAAAATGCCATTCTCTTCAGGTGGGCTCCTAACTTAAACCAACAACTTCAGAAAAATAAACGCCATTCCTCTCTTCAGACGGGCTCCTGACTTCAACAATAACATAGAAAGTAAATCACCATTCCTCTCTTCAGGTGGGCTCCTGACATTAACAACAAACTTCAAAAAATAAAATGCCATTCCTTTCTTCAGGCGGGCTCCTGACTTCAACAACATCTTTGAAAATAAAATGCCATTCCTCTCTTCAGGAGGGCTCCTAACTTCAACAACAAACTTTAGAAAATAAAACATCATTCCTCTCTTCAGGTGGGCTCCTGACTTCTACAACAACTTGAAAATAAAATTGCCATTCATCTTTTCAGGCGGGCTCCTGACTTCAACAATAACTTATAAAGTAAATCGCTATTCCTCTCTTCAGGCGGGCTCCTGACTTCAACAACAACTTGAAAATAAAATCTCCATTCCTCTCTTCAGGCGGGCTCCTGACTTTAACAACATCTTTGAAAATAAAATGCCATTCCTCTCCTCAGGCGGGCTATTGACCTCAACAACAAACTTCAGAAAATAAAATGCCATTCCTCTCTTCAAGCGAGCTCCTGACTTCAACAACAACTTGAAAATAAAACGTCATTCCTCTCTTCAGGCAGGCTCCTGACTTCAACAATAACTTTGAAAATAAAACGCCATTCCTCTCTTCAGGCGGGCTCCTAAACTCAACAACAAACTTTAGAAAATAAAATCCATTCCTCTCTTCAGGCGGGCTCCTGACTTCAACAACAACTTGAAAATAAAATTGCCTTTCATCTCTTGAAGCGGGCTCCTGACTTCAACAATAACTTAGAAAGTAAATCGCCATCTCTCTCTTCAGGAGGGCTCCTAACCTCAACAACAACTTTAGAAAATAAGACGTCATTCCTCTCTTCAGGCGGGCTCCTGACCTCAACAACAAACTTCAGAAAATTAAATGCCATTCCTCTCTTCAGGTTGGCTCCTGACTTTAACAACATCTTTGAAAAATAAATCGTCATTCCTCTCTTCAGGCGGGCTCCTGACTTTAGCAATAATTTGAAAAAAAAATCGCCATCCCTCTCTTTAGGCGGGCTCCTGACCTCAACAACAACTTGGAAAATAAATGCCATTCCGTTCTACGGGAGGGCTCCCGACTTCAACAACTTTAAAATTGCACTCGTGTAGCCATTGTTCCCCCTGCCTCCTAAACCATTTTCCTTCTCGCTTGAATTGTCTTTCTTCAGAACTGGTGTTTCATTCTTCTACCAACTGCTGGGGAATTATTTACTTACCTACTAGGGATAATACCGCGGGGGAATCTCCTTTCTTTCCATTCGTCTTCTTTTTTTTTTGAAAACTACTTCCTTCAGAACATTTATTTTCTCTCAACACTGCTGGGGATAATACCACGGGGGAATCTCCTTTCTTTCCCTTTTTTTTTTGAAAACTACTTCCTTCAAAACTTTTATTTTCTCTTAACACCGCTAGGGATAAAAATGTTATCAGCTGGGGATAACACTGTTGAGGATAACACTGCTGGGGGATTTTCATTCCTTCAAAACTGATGCTTCATTCTTCTGAAAACTGTCGGGGATGATACTAGCCTTTTGCTTTTCTGAACACAAGTTTCATCCTTTTGTTCTGTCCGCTGGGGGATACAACTTTCTTCATCAAAACTTGTAGTTTTCTTTCTTTCAACACTGCTGGGGATAACACTAGTTCAAAGACGACTTCCTTCTGTTATCTGGCTTCTTTCAAGACTACTTTACTTAAAGCTGGTGTTTTCCTTCCTCCAAAACTGCTGGGGATTTATCTCTTTTTTTCTTTTTCTTTTGCTGGGGATAACACTACTGTCGTCTTCCCTCGAGACTTGTCTTATCTTTTTTCTTCCCCATGTGGATACTTGATATCCAGAAAATTTTCAAAATGAAAAGAAAATTTTCTGCCCCAGTTTGATAATCTTCCTTGTATCATGCCTCTCTTCCATCAGTTACACTTCCCGTTCCTGTTTCAAATCAAAGAAAATTATGTCAGTTTAAAGTGCAATGGTTGGTTGTGATGCTCTTGCTGGTGGTGGTTCTCCTTTTCCCCTTCCCTGTTCTGCGTTCCATTACACTATCAAGACATGATGAGGATGATATTCCTACTGGGGATGATATCCCTGCTGGCCTTAGAATAACTTACCTTGCTTTGCATCGCGTGGCCATCTTGAAACTTGGCTGATACCTTCTGACCTTCTCGAGGATTCCTTATTCACAAACCTCACAACCATTATTTCAAGTCTTCTTATCTGACCCCCCACATTTCCTATGATAGTTGACTTTGCTTGAAGATCTCGCATGTTTTACTGATGAACCATTTTCTTCGTTCATCTGTGTCACTGAAAATACCTTTTCTGCTGGGGATATTCCTCTTCCTTTTGTGGCATAGCTCGGGAACTGATAATTTCCCCTACCTTTGAGTCTCATATGAATTTCCCAGATCGCTCTCCACATTGTTCTTTCTTGATTTGTTCACTTGTATTGTCCTTGAGGTCTATAACCTTTGATTTCTACGGGGGATGTCCTTCTTGACACTGGTCCATCCTTTTGTCAATCTCCTCTTGCTGGGAATATCCTTCTGGACACTGGCCTTGCTCTTGTTCCTCCTGACTTATATACCACTTGGATGTTCTAATCAGATCCCGTCTTGCATAATTGGAAAGCTGATGGCAGATTTTGAAGTCATTTCTCACTTGTCTTGACCAAATAGACTCTATTGGGAATTTTTCCGATGAAAGGAGAAAGATAAAAGGAAAAATAAAAGACAAAGGAAAAAGATGAATCTCTAATAAGGAAAACTATGAAATAAAAACCTATCAAACGTGAATACCAACTCTAATGGCCATGACATGCACATGTAGCCTATCCTCCATCTTTAATTCGCCTGTCACAATTTTTATCTGGTGATTTCCATCCGATTCTCTCCCTTATTCGACTTGTACTGCCCGAAGCTTTTCACTATCAAGTCTCTCTTATTTTGATTTCTCTCAGAATACAATCGCCTCATGGTTCCTGTAAAGGTTTTCACCGACAAGACTCTCTTATTTGTATTACTTCTCAGTTGGGGATTTGGGTGTTACCGCTAAGACTCTCTCATACATCTTTTCTGCTGGAGATCAGAGTCTTTTCTGCTGGGGATCAGAGTGTTATGTTCTGATAAGACTCTCTCATTTGCCTGACTTGGCCTTTTTTGAAGACTGATTGGAAGGTCTTTCTTTGGACCGTAATGTGGGATTTTGGATAGGGCTAGAAGGAAAAGGGTATTAAAGGCTCAAAACAAATCAACTTGGGTTTAAAATTACAACCTTTGAAACTAAATTTATTTATAATAAATACAACATTTGCCCATGTTTCTTGATTGGGGATTTTTGATTTTTTGTGACCCTATGACTGACTTGTGAAGCACCTACGTATCCTCTTTGAGGAATTAGTTCAAACGAATTTTCCAATTCCTCGTTGTTCTAGTTTTCCTTTTTCCTTTTTTTTCTTTTCTTATTCTCCCTTTTTTGTTTTTTTTTGTTGCTTTTGTTGTTTTCTTTTCCTTCTTTTTTTCATGTTTATGTTTGTAATCTACTGCTACTGATTCTGAAGGACGGGTATGAAAGATAACAAATAAGTCTCAAAGGGTTAACGAAGGATAAAGTGTTTAGATAGCAGAACAAAATGTCTTCGTCATTCCAATCTTCAAAATATGCCAGGTACAAACAACACAATTGAACAGACACTCGCAACATCTTCTGATTATGCTAGACTTGACAACCGTATCCATACTTTTGCCTTTTCCACTAATTTTATGGCGATATTGGACAACATTCTCATTCTCATTATCGCGAACGACCCTTGCCAATTTGGGCAAACTTGTTTTAAATTTTAAACTGATGTCGCATGAAATATGAGGTTTCTTCATGTTCTATCCGCCCCAGTTTCACAGGGTTCGGGCTTCAACTGTTTTTATTTTCCTCAAGCGTCCCGATCATCTCCCAATTGCTTCACGATTAACTTTTAAGATTAGGCCTATAACTTCGCATGCATGTCATGTCACTAGAGTCGATTGGGAAAGAAATATAAAAAGGGCAGGACCAAACAAAAGAAAATGTCTAGAAATAATGGAAAATAGAGAATTGCATTAGACAGACAGGGAAAGAGTTTGTACAAGCACAATAAACTGGGGTACAACCTTTGGAACAAACCTAGACAACACCAAATGAGATACTATGACCAAAGGAACTAGACAAAATAAAATGACAGAAGGGTTCGATCTACAAGACAATATTCAAATTACAACCCTGAAATAACCTGGACAAACAGAAATGACAACAAAACAAGCTACCAAGATTCCTTCCTAGTGAGGAGGGAATGAATTTTCAATTGTTGGGCTTGACCTTTAGCCACAAATTTGCTCATCAGAATCAGCAAAGCCTTCTCCCATTTCAACATCATTAACTCATCATCACCACAAAGTGTGCATCACGACGTGCCGGTAAAGGATTCTGCGCGATATTCTGGGTGTCACTGTCCTGGATCTCAATCAGGTTTTCCTGGATCTTGTATTTCCGGCTAACCATAAACCAACCACCTTAATTTTCTCAACAATTCAAAACAAAACATGCTAGAATGGACTCAGTTGGTCCTCGTTATTAACAACATCTCTTTTTTCATTTTTTCATTGCTTTTTGCTTTTTTGGTTGTGGTCGAATCTTATGGAGATTGCCTACGTATCATGACCCCGCATGAATCAGACCTTGCGTAGTTTAGGAAAATGAAAGGTAAACGACAATGAAACATTTTTGGAATTTTCAATTTTCATAATAAAACAGATTGTGGTTCAAAGGTTTAAAGATGACCTTCAAACTCGAAAATCAAACAACCCACATATTCTAATCAAAAGAATTACAAACTCAAAAATAAACGGATGGAATCCTTTCCCCATTTGCCAATTTTGACCAAATGATTATTTTTGCAAACGTGGCCCCTTCACAATTTCACTTGAATTTTGAGGTCGGGGAGGATTATTTTATGACATTTCACAAACTTGTTCGTTCTTTTACGAAAACAGCCTTACGACAACTGAAAGATACTCTAAGGCTATGTCGGCAAGAATGGTTTAATACATTGCCGAAGCCGGCTCGGCTTATTTTGACCAAAAATCCAAAACGACATTCACTTGCCCACTGACTATTTTTCTTGTTTTTCAAATTAAACTAAAAGACCGGGTTTTGCAAACATGGCCTTTCAGCACCTCGGGGGCGAAGATTTGAAGGCTCTGTTACCTAACCGTCCAAAATCCTAAAACTATGATTAGAGTTGGCTGTTAATGCAAAGTCAGCCTTCCGGCGTCCCTTTCAGGGACATTCGGCTATTTCCGGCAAAAACAGCATCACCGACTTATTTATAACTCTATTTCTTGTTTTTTCCAAAAATAGAAAATCTAATATTGCAAACACGACCTTTCAGTGTCTCGGGGACGAAGATTCTAAGGCAGTGCGGGTCAACGGACCGAAAATCTAAAAATGACAAATGATGGCCATTTATGAAAAGTTAGCCTTCCGGCGTCACTTTCGGGAAGATTCGGCTATTTCCGGCAAAAACAACATCACCGACTTATTTAACTCTTTTTCTTGTTTTTTCAAAAATAGAAAACCTGATATTGCAAACATGGCCTTTCAGTGCCTCGGGGACGAAGATTCTAAGGCTGTGTGGGTCAATCGACCAAAAAATCTAAAAAATGACCAAAGGTGGCCATTTATGCAAAGTCAGCCTTCCGGCGTCCCTTTCGGGAACATTCGGCTATGTTTAACAAAGGCGGCACCACCCGACTTATTTATGACAAGAATTAAAATTTAATTTTTTTATTTTTTATTTTTATTTTTTTGTTATTTTTTTTTTTGCAAAATGGGAGGTTGGACCCGATGAGAGTTGCCTACGTATCTCACATCCGATGAGAATCAAACCAGCGTAATTCGGGCACAAAAATAATTAATTTTGAAAAAAAGATTCTTTTCTTCTGGACATTGGTTTTTTTCCAAAATAGGTAACTATCTCTCTACACTAACATTATTATTATTTTTTCAAATTTTCCCAATGTTCAAAGCCAGTCAGCATGCAATGTCCGAAGCAAATAAAATGCATAAAACACACAGGATGTAGCAGGATGGTCCTTTTCATTTCAGGTTGCCTGTCCTAGACGGACCCAACCCCTGTGTTGAGTCCCCTAAGTCGAATGCGACATGATGCAGATAAGCGTTCCTACTAGCGAACGGCATGAGGTTTTGTTATACTAGGCTTAAAACCTGGGCATGATTTCTAAACAGTGTACCCGAGCGAACAACTCGAGTCAAGGAGGGGGCTACGTACTGGAGACCCGCAAGATCCTCCGGCTTTGTAACTTATCCGGCCTCTTTCTTATTTCAGGGTATGACACTAACAGAATAGGGAGTCTCAACTAGTAAGCACTTCCCCGGAGGTGAGAAAAAGAGGGGTTTCGACATAGTTTATATATATATACAGTTCAAATACTATCAAAGCGGTAAAAGCAGTCAATTAGCACATTAAGCACAGATCATGTAGCAAAATCAGATAAAACCAACACAACAATTATTCTAAGGCCGAATTCTGAACCCTGAAAAAACGTTCTGGGTTCAAGTCCCCAGCGGAGTTGCCAGAGCTGTCATACCTCCTTTTTCCGCTACTGCACCGCGTGAAAGATGTAATAAAAGGTGTTTTTCCAATTGAAGGACAATCAAAACGGGATTTATTATTAAGATTTGGAGTTGCCACTTGAGAGATTTATGGTGTCCCAAGTCACAGGTTTGAATCCCGAATCGAGAAAAAAATTGACTTCGTATTATAGTCTACGAATCAGAAATCCGGATAAGGAATTCTATTAAACCGGGAGAAGGTGTTAGGCATTCCCGAGTTTTGTGGTTCTAGCACAGTCGCTTATATTCGGCTTAATTAGCTAATTTTAGTACATGCTCAAATGTATGCGCATTTTTACCTTTTAACCACTTGTGATTATTATTATTTTATAAGAATTGCAACATCGTGAAAACACATCTCAAACCACGTCACATCAATGTACCCGTGGTTATTGACATACTTCGACTTCGTTGAGACTTGGATTTGGGTCACATAAATGTGCACCCGAGTTTAAGAAGGTAAAAATAATTAAAATATGCGCCCAAAGAGTCTAATGCGTTATTATTTTAGGGAAGGCCGTGCAATTCGCTAAATGGCCCATCCCAAGGTCTAAGTATTTTTAATATATACTTTTATGAGGGCCACGTAATTTGTGCATTTTATTTGGAGAGGCTCGTCTCATTTTTATTCAAGGATATCCTAAAGCGACTATGATTTTCTATTTATTTTGTCTCTAAAACTAAGGAAAAATCCTAGTTAATTATATGGGTTAAGAACTATTATAATTGGGTCATGACGCAACCCATTTAAAACCAGAACCTAAGTGCGCATACGGGTAGGCTACTCACCAGCCTAGGCCCAGGTCCAAACGATTATTGTGTGAAGCCGGACCTGGGCCAACTTGTTCAAACACTGAAAACCCAAATTGCCAAAATATAGGCTTCCAGCCCTATTTGCCAAAATGAACCACGATCTTAAATTTAAACAAGGCAAAATACTTGCTGAAATTTAGTTTTCACTTTTAATACTCAGTACCCTAGACAGGATTAAATGCAAAGACTGGATTGAGTAAAATGCTCATGAACCACCACACTGATTATATAGTTTGGCGATTTATATCCTTCATATTCCCTAGCATACTTATCTAGTATTTCAAATACACTTAGTTACTACTGAAACAACTTTGTGAAATGACTTCATTGCAACTATATTATTGCTAGAATAACTTCATGAAGCAACCGAAACGAACACCGGAGTTAGCCTCAGTTAGCTAAGCCATTGCTCTATTAGACACAAGTATAACTGAATGTTTAGCCAGGAATGCTCCCACAAGTCTAAGAAAACAAATACTCATAGTCCAAATATGATGCAGTACAAAATTGTTTAACTAGTTCTACTAAAACCAAAATTTAAACTAGAAGACAATAAGCCATAGTTCTTCAGCAAATAGCTCTTCATTATTCAATTTCATGGGTACTCAAACATGCTGACTCATTCTCCAATATCTGTTGAGTCCAAGACATACATAAGAGCGGACATCAGCAATAACACAACAAGTCACAAGGGATCAACAACAGTGAAATCCGAATTCAGTGAACCAAACCAAGCAAACAAGTCCTTAAAAGAAAATACCAATAGAATAGTATTCCCCCAACAAATTAAACCAAAACTCTCCAGAATAATCAAAATCAGTCTATTTTTGAACTCTCACATGAATCCAGAATTGTTTCAATAAATCAAAAAACTGAAAATCAACTCATGAACTTCAATGGAACATGAGACTCTAAATCAAAACTTTGCTCAGTTTGCCAAGAGGAATAATTTCAAATTACTTCAAACATACTGAATCCTCCTATTACTATAATACTGAAGTCTGAAATGAAAGGAAGAAACTCTCTGTATATCAGTGAGTTAAGAACTCAAAGAAAATGCCCCCAGAATGATTGAACTCTAAATGTCTTAGGCCTTAAGAATATGAAAAAGAAGTCCTTATTCCCCTAGGCTATCATAATGTCCGATCCCCCTTCTAATTGTCCTAATGCCTCTATTTACACCCAAACTCCCGCCCCTCTTCACAACTCTTAAACACCCATCCTTAACAAATGAATCAACCCATGATATTCTCTACCCTCCCTACTACTACATGTCTAATTCATTTTTAATTCAGAGTTATGGGTGAGTTACTTATTTAATCATTTTCTCTTAAAACTTGCCCATACCACTATGTTTTGTTCCCCACTTTTATTAAACAATAAAAAATTTTAATGTTATATTGGTAATTAATGGAGAGAACACTTAGTTAAACCATTTTCAAACTTTTAAATTCCAAAAATACCCCCTGATGCCCCGTGATTACTGTCCTACCCTAAATCCTTTCCAATTTGGTGCAAAATCTCAATCAACTATAACCAATTCTCCGAATCAATTAACTAAACTACAGCAGCTATAACAAATTGAACTTATCATATTCAATCAAATGCTCAAGCTAGAACTCAAATCAGATCAAATGGCATCAAAATAAGAACAATGATTCCGAACAAAATCCTATTGAACGACTAAGATCAAATCTGACTGACACATATACATGGGAATAACTAACAATATTGCCAAATTTAAACTAAACAAAAATGAATGACACACTGTAATCTACTGGACAAAAATAAACTGAATTTGTATGCAAAACGATGAACAACAAAAGCAGGGAAACAAACATCACACAAATTGACACATTTTGAAACAATAATACCAGCATAACTTATAGGAATAGCCACAGTTTTGTACAAGAACTTACTGACTTTAAAACCATACTAACGAACACACATATTCAATTAATTAAAATAGCTTATAACACGTGCTAATTGATCAGAGGAAAAATGGACCAAGAAAAAGGTCAGACAGAGAAGGAAGAAAATAAATGACAAAAGACGAATTACGGTGAAACTTAAACAAATAATCAACAAACGAAAAATAAAAATAAGAAAAGGAGAAAAAATACCTCAAAATTTTAGACCTAGCCCCCATTCGTTTTAGTCGAAACTTGAAACTCACTCAGACTCTCGATTTTGACCACACTGGGTCATAGCCATGTGTTTTCAAGTGAAAACACATGGTCAAGATCCACTATGGTCTCAATCGACATCGAACCCATTGATTTCGAGTTAGGGCTCTAACTTGAATTCGATATTCGAATGGTTCTGGCATCATTCGAGGAAAAATAATGATGGATTAGGCATTAGGATGTTAAGGTGGTTGTGTGGTGTGACTTTGGGGTTGAGGGGAGGTGGCGCCGCCACCAGAGAATCATGTAGCGGCGCTAGGGTTTGGACCTTTGAATGAATATTCGACACACTTGGGCTTGATTAAAAAGGGAGTGAGTATGGGACTGGAACGAGGAGGTCAAGATGAGGCTAAGGTGTGATTTTGAGGTGATTTGGGCCATCGGAACCGCCGTAAGGCGATTTTCGGTGGCGGAGGGGGCGGCGTGTTACAGAGAGGGTCTCTAAGGGGTTAGAGATGAAATGAAGGGGGGTGTTCTGAGAGGGGTAAGGGTTTTGGGTAGTTGAATGAGGTGATCTAATGAGAGCCGTTGGATGATAAGAATCCAACGGCTCAGATCATTTCACTAAAAGAAATGGAGTCGTTTTCTAAACGGGGGGTTGGGTTTTGAGGACCTTCTGATCATGTTAATTCAACAGCTCAGATTAACACTATCCAAACGGCTTCGTTTGGTTTTCGTTGAAGATAGACCGGACAGGGTTCATTTTGGGCCTGGGTTGGGTGTATTTTGATTTGGACTTATTAAATAAATTAGCCCAACAATTTCCTTCTTTTTTTCTCTCCACCTCCTAAATTATTTTCCTAAATTGAAACCTAAAATCCTATATTAATTTGTAAAACCAAAAATACTAATTAACTCTTAATAATGATTATCACATAAAATTAAACACCAATAAAATCACACAATTTGGACACTAAAGTCTAAAAGTTCAAAGTATATTATCTTTTGTGATTTTTTCATTTTTTACACAAACTTTATTACTCCTAATTGTAAAATTAAATCTTAAAATGCAAATGCGACACTTTTGTCTTTTCATTAATTTAAACAAATTAACAAGCACGCAGAAACACATACAATAAAAGAAAAATAACACAAAATCCGCAAAAATTGCAACCAACACAAAACTATTTTAGATTTAATTTTTGGGAGTAACTCTCATATAGGGAAAACATCACGTGCTTACAATGAGGACACAGAATGACAAGTGTTAGGGTTCAAGTATTGAGACCCGTACTGTATGATTATAAGATAAGGTGTCAAGGAGTGTTTATATTTGAAGGATATTTATTTGAAAAGGTTATATTCTAAAGGTATTCATTATTAGAGAACTATTTCAGAACAATGTTTACTTGAAGAAGTATAATTCGAAATGTTCTTATCAACTAAAAGATTTGACTAATTGATTGAAATTGTTGGTATGACCCAATGTGAAAGTTGTCGTAGTTGCTGCGTTATGACCTGTCCTTACTGTATTTGTGAATTTAGAATTTGGGTTGTATTTTTGTTCAGTTTTATGAGCTTTATTATGGTTTTCCACTGTTACTTGTTGTTTCCTTTCCTTATTGTAGTTACTGTATTGTTAGCAATATCGCTTAGCCTTTATATAGATATCACATTTCTATACTTATAGTTGTTCTGCATTAGACCAGTAGGTGTCATTACTGTTCCTCGTCACTACTCCACCGAGGTTAGTCTTGATACTTTCTGGGCACCATTGTGGTATGCTCATACTACACTTCTGCATTTTTTTTGTGCAGATCCAGGTATTGTTTGTTGGTAGCTATGCGGATTCTTGACGAAGAGACTCAAGGTAGTCCTGCTGCTACGTTCGCATGCTTAATAGTCACCTTCCTATTTTATATTCACACAGTTGTATTTACTTACATACGGTTGTGTTTAGAAGTTGTAGAGAAACTCTGTAGAGCTTATGACTTGTGCTATCGGGTTTTGGGAATTTTATTTTGTAGAGATTTCATCTTCTAGACTGTTAAATTTAATCAGTATTATGGTAATTTAGCATAAGTTTGGCTTACCTAGTCCCTACGACTAGGTGCCATCACGATACCCAAATAGGGGGAAAGTTGGATTGTCACAAGTTGGTATTAGAGCTCTAGGTTCATAGGTTCTACGAGTCATAAGCGAGTTTAGTAGAGTCTTGAGGATTGGGACGGAGCCGTCTGTACTTATCTTCAAGAGGCTACGGAACTATTAGGACAATATCACTTCTTTCATTCTTATAATGCAAGCTTATTGATCATGGATTTTGAATTCCATTCTCTCACCAACGGTGAGGACACGAGCTGTAGTTATTGATAGCAGTGCTCCCAGAGCAAGTGTCGCTAGAGGCAGAGGCAGAGGCTAACGAGGAGTATGTGCCGCAGTTAGACCACACCCAAAGCAGCAAGTTTCCATTAGTTAGGTCCCAGGTGTCATGCAGCACAATTTGTGGTTCCAGTTCAGCCAATGGTCAGGACAGCACCATCCGAGGGGGAGCAACTTAAATTTGCAAGGTTCAAGAAAATGTGACCCTTATACATTCAGCGGTTTGGATTAAGAGAGCACAATGGGTTTCATAGAAGAGTGTCATCGTATTATTAGCAATATGGGTATTGCAGAGATGAGTGTGGTTGCTTTTACTATGTTCCATCTTGACGGAGCGGCTTATCTGTGGTGGTGGACATATGAGTTGGGTAATTGGCCGATATAGTTTCACTTAAATGTGTTTAATTTTTAGAGATGTTTCGAGAGAGTTTGTACCTCAGCCACTTAGGTTCAGCATGGCTCGAGAGTTGGAGCCAGATGTTTCGTTTCAGTAGGTGGTAGGGATCACTCGCCAGTTAGAGGGCATATGGGACCGGGAGCGAGAGGACAACCGAGATTAGGAGAGAGAAAGTACAGCGAGGCGAGGAGGCCTCGTAGACGAGAGAGATCTGCTAGCCCTTATTTTCGAGGCAGGGTACGACATGGTAGAGTTTCAAGGGTTAGCCAGTTCAGTT
Organism: Nicotiana glauca; assembly: GCA_026770625.1. NCBI lineage: Eukaryota > Viridiplantae > Streptophyta > Magnoliopsida > Solanales > Solanaceae > Nicotiana > Nicotiana glauca. Next base: position 25,228 of record MDKF010522393.1, read on the forward strand.
TGCGCTTCAGTCTTTATAGTGATTTAGGTATTCATGGGTCCTAGGGTACCCATACGACACAATTCCTGCAGCCACGTCAGTAGAGAGGTTGCTTTGAGTGTGGGGATACTAGCCACATGGTGGAAGATTTCCCCATATTTCAGGCAGATGTGTCATAGCAAGGTATTTAGGTGAGTAAAGGGCACCCAAGAGGGGGAGGCCCGCCCGTTGATGTGTTTCATATAGTAGGCTTAAGGTTGTTGCACCAGATGATGTCATTCAGGTATGCTTTTGGTTTGTTATGGAGGAGCACCATCCGTATTTCATCTCAGTTCTGCTTATCAGGGTAAGTTCCCCTATCTGTTGCTCCACTTATGGGTGTGTTTCATGATCTGCACTCTATTTATGTGGTTACCCTGTTGAGAGGTTCTATGAGTGATGGTCGTGCCTATTATCAATTTCTAGTCCTTGTTGAGAGTTATGAGACTAGTGGTAAATTCATGTTGTACTTTTCGGTAGGCTTGATGTGATTTATAAGTATATTTGGCTACGAGTCATGATTTTATGCTACACCAGTATGAGAGCCAGGACGTGTTGTAATTTGGTTGAAGGAATTGATCTAGTGGGATTTTCCAACTGATTTTAAGTGTACCCTACTTGAGATTCAGAGTTTAGGGAAGGACCCTCCGTATTTCATGTGATTTGATGTGTTGAGACAGGGCTGTGTACTGCAGTGGGAGTTATATCAGTATGAGATCATTGTGATTCTTTTGTGTGCTTTTAATTCTTTCTTGTTAGATTGTTTTATAAATTATTTTTGATCGAAAAATATGTGCTTGACGGACTTCTTTGATAGTTCCTTTATGTGTTTCCTTTCCATATTCAGTCATTTTCGTTTTGTGTTTCTTGAGTTCTAGCTTGTGGGGTGTGTGCCCGTTGTTATTATTGTGATTCGGTGATTCGGGTGTTAGTTATGTGGTTTTCGTGGCTATTGTATCATTGTCAGTGTTGTGGAGGTTTGAAACGGGTTCCTATCGAATATGAGGCTTATGGCCGGTGCAGGATTTGATTTTGGGCAAGTATTGTGATCAGGAATGTTATTATAGGCCAATGTGTGGTATATATGTTGTGTGGTTATACTCTGTGGGTGTAGGCATGAGTGGTTGCAACTTGTTGAAACTGATACCGGGTATGGATTTAGAATCGGGTCTCTTGGAAATGAATAAGAGTTGGGGATTTTGTCTCGTAGGCTTATAGGTATAGCTAGAAAGGCTAAATTTCAATTGAGATGGTGTCGTCAGATTTATATGGATTGGGGTGACGTGGGATCACCCGCATGTGTATGTTGGAAGTGTGCACTTAGTGACTAGAGGACTTTGAGGTGAATCTTGGCACGTTCGAGGTCGAACATTGGTTTTAGGGGGGGCACGTAACGACCTTGCCGGTCGTTTTGAGAAATTATGCTCTGTTCGGCGAAGTAAGGTTTGGAATAGCTTCATAATATGAGTATCGATTTCCGTGCATAGTTGAATTTAATTAACGGATGATTCATAGTCAAATTGGATGAAGGAATCTAGTTTTGAAAGTTTAAACAGTGAGAATTTGACCGGAATTGAGCTTTTGAGTAAGCGGTCCCGGAATTGGTTTTGGATGATCTCAACAGCTTCGTATGGTGATTTTGGACTTAGGTTTGCATCTGGTTTCGTGTTTGGAGGTCTGTAGGGTAATTTGAGGTGTTTCGGCAAAAGTTGGAAAAGTTAAAGTTCGGAAAGTGGAGAAGTTTGACCCATAATTGAGTTTTGTGATATCGGGGTCGAAATGTGATTTCAAGAGTTGGAGTAGCTCAGTTATGTCATCTTGGACTTGTGTGCAAAATTTGGCGTCGTTCCGGGTTGATTTGATAGGTTTGGGCACAAGTTTTCTAAGTTGAAAGATTTGGAACTTCATAGATCGATTCATGGTGTGATTCATCATTTTGGAGTTGTTTGATATGATTTGAGACCTCGAATGATTTTGTGTTAGGTTATATGACTTGTTTGTATGTTTAGACGGGGTCCCGGGGGACTCGGGTGTGTTTCGGATCATTTTAGGCTACTTTGGATGATGATTATCTTATATCTAGGGTTGTTCTTCAAGTTCGCGTGGAGACTCCAGTGTTTGCAAAGAAGAATTTGTCTTGTTGAAGTTTGTTCTACGCGTTCGCGAAGGCACTAACGCGTTCGCATAGAAGGAAATTTCGCCTGCACATGTCTAATTCGGAGGCTCATAACTGACAATCTATAAGAAATTTAGAGATGATCCAAAAATGAAAGTTGTATCCCTTTGTGTCTAGTTTTTATAATTGTGAATTAATGCGAATTTATATTTGTGTACAAAAAGTTATGGTAGTTACACTACAGGCTGTCCGGGGAGAGTACAAAAATCTCGGTTGCACGGGGTTGACTTTGGAAGCCTATATCTTGCAATATATAATGACTCAGGAAATAAGTAACCTATGAAACTGTAGCCCTTGGTGTCTAGTTTTCATAACATCAAACCATTTTTCATTTGGAGTTGTGTGCAAAAAGCTATGGACATTATACTAAAGGCTATCGAGAATGAGTTTGGAAATCGCTGACTGTTTAACCAAAAAATAGAACTTTGATTAAACTTAAGAATATATGAAAACACGGGTTACTGATAATCAGCAGAAAAGATGTAGATAGACTTTTGAGAAGGAAATAGTATAAAAGCAAGTAAATCAAGTATATTTCAATATTTCATTGTGTGTTACAATTGATAACTCTTCCTCCTTTAATAGCCATTTTAGGAGCCTGAGTTTCGCCTTAGCCGTAATGAGGCAATAATGAGCAATTCCAACTCCATCTGTTTAAACAATTCCAACCACCTTCTCTGCCTCAAATTCAATTCCATCTGTTTAAACAGGTACTGAAGACTCTTGTGATCAGTGAATACTTCACATGCCGCACCATACAAATAATGCCCCCATATCTTCAATGCGTGAAAAATCGCCGCCAAATCCAGATCATGTACTGGATAGTTCTTTTCATGGATTTTAAACTGCCTCGAAGAATAGGCAATGACCTTGCCATCCTTCATCAACACTGCACCAAGCCCAATACGGGAAGCATCACAATAGACTGTATAGGTTCCCGAACCTGTGGGAAAAACCAACACCGGTGCTATGGTCAAGGCTATCTTGAGCTTCTGAAAGCTCGCCTCACATTCATCTGACCATTCGAACTAGATACCTTTCTGGGTCAATCTTGTCATCGGGTCGCAATAGATGAAAACCCCTCCACAAATCGCAAATAATAACTTGCTAATCCGAAGAAAATCCGGATCTCTGTGGCTGATGTTGGTCTAGGCCTGTTCTTGACTGCCTCAATCTTCCTTGTATCAAACTGTATACCTTCTGCCATCACAACATGACCCAGGAATGCAACTGAACTCAACCAAAATTCACACTTTGAAAATTTTGCATAAAGTTGACTATTTTTCAGAGTCTGGAGAGCCACTTTGAGTTGTTGCGCATGCTCCTCCTGACTGCAGGAGTATATCAATATGTCATCAATGAAGACTATCAAGAACAAGTCTAAATAAGTTCTGAACACTCGATTCATTAATTACATAAAAGTTGATGGGGCATTTGTCAACCCAAAAGACATGACCAGGAATTCATAATGTTTATAGCGAGTGCATAATGGTGTCGTAGGAACATCAGATGCACTAATTTTCAACTGATGATAGCCAGATCTTAAGTCTATCATTGAAAACACCTTGGCACCCTGAAGCTGGTCAAATAAATCATCAACCCGCGGCAGTGGATATTTATTTTTGGTAGTAACCTTGTTCAACTGCCGATAATCAATGCACATTCTCATTGAATCATCTTTCTTCTTTAGAAATAATACCGGCGCACCCCACGGTGAGATATTGGTCTAATGAAACCCTTTTCAAGTAAATCATGCAACTGTTCCTTTAATTCCTTTAACTCTGGTAGAGCCATACGATATGGTGGAATAGAAATGGGCTGAGTCCCCGGAGCCAAATAAATGTAAAAATCAATATCCCTGTCCGGTAGCGTACCCGGCAGGTCTGAAAGGAAAACATCAGGAAACTCGTGAACCACGAGTACAGAGTAAATAGAGGGAACCTCAGCACTGGAATCACAAACATAGACTAGATAAGCCAAACACCCTTTTGTCACACCTCCTTTTTCACCTACTACACCCCGCGAAGGGTGTAATAAAGGGAGTTTTTCCAATTAAAGGACAATTGAAACGGGATTTATTATTAAGCATTGGAGTCGCCACTTGAAAGATTTATGGTGTCCCAAGTCACCGGTTTGAATCCTGAATCGAGGAAAAAATTGACTCCGTATTACAGTCTACGGACCAGAAATCTGAGTAAAGAATTCTGTTAACCCGGGAGAAGGGGTTGGGCACTCCCAAGTTCTATGGTTCTAATACGGTCACTCAACTGCTATATTTTGTTTAAACTGATTTTTATACATTTTTGAACCTATGTGCAAATTTTAGCTTTTAACCGCTTTTATTCAATTTTAAAGAATATTGGACGTCGTTTAAAACATATCTTTGGATCGCGTCACATAAAATGCACCCGCAATCCAAAACACATCTTATTCAAAATTTTGGGATTTGGATTTTGATCGCATGAAATGCACACCCGAATTAGGAAGGTAAATTATTAAAGAACGTGCCTAAAGAGACTAACGGGTTATTAACTTTGCGGGAGGCCATGAAAATTCTCTAAATCGCACTTCCCGAATTCTAAGTATTTTAATATATACATTTATGAGATCCCCATAGTTTGTGCGTTTTATTTGGCGAGGCTCATCTCATTTTATTTACAAAAAAAAAAAAAAAGTGGCTAAGATTTTCTATTTATGTTTTTGTCTCTAAAAATAAAAGGAAACTTCCTAGTTACCTGATACGAATTTGTGCCATACTAATTATGCATTGATACCTTTGAGATAAGACCAAATTAACAGACTAAATGGGCTTTCCATAAGAAAAACTCAACTGGCAGCATTTTTGAAATAGAATCACGTGGGCTTGTGTATCGGATGAATGGAGGCCCAAACGCCAGAGACATGGCTCAATATCGAGTCTCAGTGGATGCAAGAAATAACATTTAAGGCAACTTCCAAAGTCCACTTAATTCCAAAATATACTAATCAATTTTTGATGCAGTCGCAGAATGTGTTCGAGCTTGAGTAATAGAAATCAAACAAGTTTGTCATAGCTTTTAACTCAAACCCTATTCACCTATTCATTAGAAATTTCCTACTTGTTATTAAAGATGAAGTCGAGTTAAAAACCACAGTAGTATCAACCCAATATGCAAGACATTACTTCACATTATCATGACTATACTATCATCCAACATTCAGAGTCAGACGCCAATTCTACTGATGAACTTCTATAATTATACATAAATTCGTGTGGACTTCTTTTGATTCACTTTCGACTATTAATACATGCATTCTAACTTTAATAGTTAAATTATACAATATCAGAACCAAACCAGTTATGATAGTTTAATCAGTCTAACAATCTGTTCAACTTATACAATCATACTAAATTAACTACCATTCATGCCATTAACAATATGAATCCATCATAGTTTGAAAATGTTCCTGATTTAGCTACCATAAACAACTTAATCATACAATGCCAAACAGACAGAAATACTAAGATAGCAGTAACTACTTCATCAGAAATGTGGCTTCTATTTATTCATGTTTTCAACAGGCACTGACATGTCAACAGGGCTCAAAGTGTGTACCTGGAGATTGAAATTTAGATAGAAGAAGAGGAGATCAGCTACAGCAATGCAACAGTAGCAGCAACAATTAATTTCCAGTAATATTGAATAACCAATAGCCTAGGAACTATTTCAAAAAAAAGACTAGAATATCCAACAGTTAACAGAGAGCTTAGCAGATCAGTCCAAAACCAGCTTGAACAAACCCATATAAGCTCAAAATTTGATTTGAAATGCTCCTGAACCCTTAATGCCACAAAATCCAAACTGAAACCCTCTTAATTGGACCCAATACACCCAAATTAAACTACCAAAAGACCTCCAGAACCTCTAGGACTCGAGTTTAGATCAAAAATGAAAAAAACACCAAAGAGGGATTTGAAAATGACTGAAAAATAAATGAAACAGTAATATGTTCTGATTTTTTTTTCTATTTTCTAATGTTTTTGGACTTTTGAAGGTTTTAATTTCAAAATGCAAATCTGAAAATTAAAAGAAGAGAAGGCTTTCGGAAATTTTTTATGGCTGAAAAGAACTTTTTCATCTTTTTTCTCTTTTCCTCTCTAAGTGTGTGTGAGTGCTCAAGGTCTGTTTTTGTTCTGATTTCAAGACCTTTAAATATGCAACCAGTGAAGGCCTTTACCACTAACCCCTAGACTTTTTAATTTAAAATTAAACACTTAATTTTCACTCATTTAGTGCTTATTAATTAATTCAGTAGTGCCCATTTCAGCCCTAAAAACCATGATCAGTGTAATTTCCACTAAAAACTGTCTCAAATAATTCTACTAACAGATTTTAATTCTTCAGCAGCCCTTAATAAATTAGTCAAGTAATTTAATTTCCTAAAGTACCCCCTGAACTACCCCTAATTTAATGCCCATAAGCTATAACCAATTCACCTAATCAAGAAATATAACCACAAATTAACTAAGGCAGAATTTAAACTAAAGTTCAATTCATATCAGAAACTATTGAAGGATTCATCATATTTAAATCACAGTTTAAACTCGAATTTTGATGCAAATCCTTAAGTCTAAATTAACTACTGAAATCCTGATTCCTAATTCAACTAGATATTTAACAATTAACACAGAAGCTAACTAACTTGAGCCTAGAAATCAAAAAAAAAGAAAAACAAAACAAAATAATTTGAACATGAAAACTAAAATTAACAGAGATAGATATGAGTAAATAAACTAAATTAAAGAAAGGAAACTGGATTCTAAGCTAATTGCAATTTCAATCAGATTGGACCAATCAAAACAAATGTAGAAGAAAAGAAGAAGAGGTAGAGGGAAATAAATATAAAAAACAACAGAAAAAATAAAATTGAACTTACCTCAAAACTAAACGGACAGTGTTCATGACTCAAACTCGATGATTCCCTGGATTTGTGGCCGGAATAAACTTCAATTGTGTGTCCTCAATCGAGAACACACAACTGAAGTTAATTCCAACCCAAACCTTTAATCTTGCTGATTGGTATTTTTTTTTTGTTTGAGCTTTGACCTAATATTCGAACAGTTCGGGAGGGATTTGGAGGAAATTATTGGTTGATTAGGGGTGAGGGGGTCAAGGAGGTCATAGGGTATTAGTTTGGGACTGATTAGAAGTGGCGCAGCCACTGGGGAATCTTGCAGCGGCGCTAGGGTTCTTGACCTTAAATTGATATTCGACAAAGTCTAGGCAATATTTGAGGGAAGGTGCTTGGGTATTTGGTATGAGGAGGTAGGGGCGAAGCTATGGTGTTAAATTGGTGGCCATCGGACGTGATACCGGAAAAGCTATTTGGTTTTTTCGAATATTCGAAGGGCTGGGCTAGGATTCGAGGGAAGTTGAGGGTGGTATGGAGATGATGAGGTTGAGGTGAAGGGGTGGTGTAAATTTGAGAGGGTTTGACCACCGTCCACCGCCGTAGGCAATTTCCGGCTGGCGGAGGAAGGTGGTATGAGGCAGTGGATACGTGAGTCTCTAGGGTTAGAGACAAGAGAGGTGAGAGGGGGTTTTGAGGGGGACTGGGTGTGTTTGGTTACTTATATATGATGGGGAAGATTGAATCTGGGCCGTTTGATCAGATGATATCGATGGCTCGGATCAGTTTGTTTAAAGAAAATGGGGTCGTTTTTGTTTTGGTGGGGGGTCAGGTTATGGAGGTGGGTTGGGTAGGTTAAACGGGTTGGGTCGGGGCTTTTGGACCATTGGATGGGGTTTAAATGGAGGGCTGGAGTTGATTCACATTAAAACGACGTAGTTCCATCACCATACTACGTCATTTCGTATGTCCTTGAGACTGAAAGTTGGGACCGGGTGCCATGGTGGATTTAATGGGCAATTGGTTTGGGTCTTGAATTAATTTAAATTTTGTCCCAATTCTGAATTCCTTCTTTTTTATTTTCTTTTTCTTTTCATTTTACTTTCTACTTAATATAAAAAATACGAACCTAAATTTAATCTTGACCAAATTATCCTAAAAATGTTAATTGACTCTAAGTAGCAATTATCACAAATAGTCAAATACTAAAGAAAACACAATTTTCAACATTTAATACTAAAAATGCAAAATACATTATTTTTGTGGATTTTTCATTTTTGTAAAACAACAACTTACTTAATTAATCAAAAAAATATAAAATTAAATTCTAAATATAAATGCAACATATTTTTGTATTAAACATATAAACATGCACGGACACAGGCCAATAATTACAGAAAATACCACGAAAATTTACAAAAATGCACACAATAAAACAGACAACTTTTATTTTGATTTTGTGGGAGTAATCGTATGAGGCAAAAATCACGTGCTCACATCCTCCCCTCTTTACCCGTAAACACAAAGAATTTCGTTCAAAGATAAAGTGAGCGGATACGAGCGATTTTTGCCCGTTTGAGTACTCCGTGTGAAGAATTTTTGAAAGATTTGACCGAACCTATGCTTCAAAAGGTTTCCTACATATCCTTGTCTAAGACGGAATCAGGTCAATGTAGTTTGAGAAGTTTCGGTAGCTGGGACTACAATTAGACTGTGGTTTTACTGTTAGTGCTGTTGCTACTGCTGCTACTGCTAGCTCACCTCCTTATTACACCGTGCTAAACAGAAAATAAGAAACTAGACTAAACTAGCCTATGAATTACGAAATCTTATCTATCTCTTAAACTTGCTCTTGTGCCTCTTGTTGCCTTGTATGGACTGCTTGTTTCTTTCTTGTGAGCGTCGAATTATTTTTCTTTTGAAGCTTGAACTGCCTTCTCCTGACCATTGTTGCCTTTCTTTCGATTTCTGAACTTGGATTTATGCATGGGGATCTTGTTGTAATCCTCCGCTTTACTAACTTCAACTTCAAATGTATTCCTTTTTTATACGGGCGGGCTCTCGACTTCAATCTTCGACTTAAAATGTATTCCTCTGTTATACGGGCGGGCTCCCGGCTTTAATCTTCGACTTAAAATGATAAATCCTCCATTCTCCAGGCGGGCTCCTGACTTCAACCTTTTAAAAATAACACCTTCATTCTCCAGGTGGGCTCCTGACTTCAATAACTTAAAATGATAACGCCTCCATTCTCCAGCCGGGCTCCTGACTTTAATAACTTTAAAATGATAACGCCTCCATACTCCAGGGGGGCTCCGGACCTCAACAACAACTTAAAAATAACACCTCTATTCTCCAAGCGGGCTCCTGACTTTAATAGCTTTAAAATGATGACGCCTCCATTCTCCAGGCGGGCTCCTGACCAACAACTTAAAATGATAGCAACTCCGTTCTCCAGGCAGGCTCCTGACCTCAATAACTTAAAATGATAATGCCTCCATTATCCAGGCAGGCTCCTAACTTTAATAGCTTTAAAATGATAATAACTCCATTCTCCAAGCGGGCTCCTGACCTCAACAACAACTTAAAAATAACACCTGCATTCTCCAGGCAGGCTCCTGACTTCAATAACTTAAAAATGATAACGCCTCCATTCTCCAGGTGGGCTCCTGACTTCCATAACTTTAAATGATAACGCCTCCATTCTCCAGGCAGGCTCTTGGCTTTAATAGCTTTAAAATGATAACGCCTCCATTCTCCAGGCGGGCTCCTGACTTCAACAATAACTTAAAAATAACACCTCCATTCTCCATGCGGGCTCCTGACTTTAATAGCTTTAAAATGATGACGCATCCATTCTCCGGGCGGGCTCCTGAATTGAATAACTTAAAATGATATCCAATCGGGCTCCTGACCAACAACTTAAAATGATAACGCCTCCGTTCTCCAGGCGGGATCTTGACCTTAATAACTTAAAATGATAACGCCTCCATTCTCCAGGCGGGCTCCTAACTTTGATAGCTTTAAAATGATAACGCCTCCATTCTCCAGGCGTGCTCTTGACCTCAAAAACAACTTAAAAATAACACCTCCATTCTCCAGGTGGGCTCCTGCCTTCAATAACTTAAAAATGATAACACCTCCATTCTCCAGGCAGGCTCCTGACTTCCATAACTTAAAATGATAACGCCTCCATTCTCCAGGCGGGCTCCTGGCTTTAATAGCTATAAAATGATAACACCTCCATTCTCCAGGAGGGATCCTGACTTTAAGATCTTTAAAATGATGATGCATCCATTCTCCGGGCGGGCTCCTAACTTCAATAACAATTCTATTTTATCGACATTTTTCTCCTTTTTCTCCTAAACCATTTTCCTTTGAAATTTGATTCACCTTCCTTCAAAACTTCCTTCCTTAATTTGTGTTATCCTCCTTTACAACTACCTTCTCCGAAACTTGTATTGTCCTCCTTTGACACTTGTTGTCTTGCTTTCCCTTAAAACTGGAATTGCTTTCCTTGTTCCTCTAATGGGTACCCGATTTCAAGAAAATGTTCTGCCCCAGTTTGATAATCTTCTTTGTTGCATGTCTTTCCGCCATCAACAACATTTCCTTTACCTACTTCAAATCAAAGAAAATTTTGTTAGTTTAAAGTATGGTGAGTGGTTGTGCCACTCCTGCTGGGGATGGTTTTTCCCTTTCTCCTTTCTCTGCTCTGCGTTCGATATTATTGGCTGGGGATCATATTCCTCCTGGGGGATGTTTTTTTTCCTTCCTTCTTTCCCTACTCTATGTCGTCCAACCATTTAGAAAACTTGGCCAACAACTTCTGACCACCCTGACGATTCCTTATTCACAAACTTCTCTACTGTTGTTTTCCACTTTTACTCCCCACTTTTCTGAAATCATAGACCAATCCATCATTTGGTCTTATAATGATGTCTTTCTCATCTCATTGTACTATCTTCGGCTTGTCTCATCCACATTTACTTTGCTCTATATTAGAAACTGTTAGTAAGCTCTGAAAATCCTTCTAAAAAACCGACTATCATTGCAAAATCTTTAAACAAAGAAATGAAAAAATGATGACTTCAAGAGATAGAAAAAGAAAAGTTTTTCTGAACATCTAGGGAGAAGAAAATGTAAAAGAACTTATATGAGTGGAATAACCGATCACAATGATTATGTCGTGCATTCTAGATTAACCAACCCATTTTATTTATATCAATCAACCTTTCTGAGGGCCTTACTTTGCATTTCAAAGGCCCCGTAAGCTAACTCTTTTGCCGAATTAACATCTTGTTCAGCTTGATGCCTTGATGGATCCTTTCCATCAATCTTATCTTGTTTTCCCCTTATTAACCCCTTGTCACCTCATAGTACCTTTCAAGGGGTTTTCACTAATAAGACTCTCTCATTTCATTAAACTACCATTGCCTTGTGGTGCCTGTGAAGGTTTTCACCTATAAGACTCTCTCATTTTATTTCTCTCAACTTCTATCGCCTTATGGTGCATGTGAAGGTTTTCACCATTAAGACTCTCTCATTTTATTTCTCTCAGCTTTTGTCGCCTTATGGTGCCTGTGAAGGTTTTCACCGATAAGACTCTTTCTCTTATTTTTTTAGCTGGGGATTGTAGTGTTAGCGATAGGACTCTCTGCTGAGGATTCTTTTGGCTATCAATTCTTTTCAGCTTATGATCCCCTTTCTTCTGGGGATTAGAGTGTTATTCCTGACTTCATTTTGCCCGACTTGGCACTTTTTGGATACTGATCGGGAGGTCTTTTTCGTACATCAATATGGTTTTTTGTGTATGGTTAAAAGAAAAGGGGTATCAAAAGTTCAAAATAATTTGGATGCGTAAAACATTACAACTCTTGGAATCAAACTTCTTTCCCAAAATTACAAACACAACTTCTGCCCAGTTTCTTGCTTGGGGATTTTTTATTTCTGTTACACTATGACCGATCCGTGAGGCGCCTACGTATCCTCTTTGAGGAATCAGGTCGAACGTAGTTCACTCGATTCCTTTGTTTCTCTTGTGACTTTTCTTTTGTTTTGTTGTTATTTTCCTTTTCTATTTTTTCTTTTTTCAATTTCATTACTGATTCCAAGAGAGGGGTATGAAATAATAAATGAGACTCAAAAGGGGAAGCAAGGGTTAAAGTGTTTGGATAAAAGAACAAATTGCCTCCGTCATTATATTCTCTGGTACAATGACAAGTACAAACAAATAGAAATAATTACAACCACAAGAAATCATACATAATATCTCTTGACTGCGTCAGAATTGACAGCCATGTCTATACATCTTCTTTCAATATCTGTTAGACATAAAGAGCCATTGGACAACACTCTGGTCATAATAAATGGTCCTTGCCAATTTGGGGCAAACTTTCCCTTTGCTTCGGCCTGATGTGGAAGGATCCGTTTCAACACTTGCTGCCCTACTTAAAATTTCCTGGGACATACCTTCTTATTGTATGCTCTTGCCATCCTCTTTTGATATAATTGGCCATGACATACTGTTGACAATCTCTTTTCATCAATCAAGCTCAATTGCTCCAACCAGGTTTTGACCCATTCATCATCATCAATCTCAACCTCAGCGACAATTTGGAGAGACGGAATTTCGACTTCCGCCGGTATCACCGCTTCAGTTCCGTATACCAGCAAATAAGGAGTTGCACCTATTGAAGTATGAACAGTGGTGCGATAACCCAACAATGCAAATGGTAACTTTTCATGCCATTGTCTGGACCCTTCTACCATTTTCTTCGATATCTTCTTTATATTCTGGTTGGCTGCCTCAACCGCTCCATTTGCTTTAGGACGATACGGGGTGGGATTACGGTGTGTAATCTTAAATGGTTGACATACTTCTTTCATCAAATTGCTGTTAATATTAGCACCATTATCCATGATTATAACCTTTGGGATCCCAAATCTACAGATGATATGGGAATAAACAAAATCCACCACTGCTTTCTTGGTTACCGACTTGAAAGTTTTAGCTTCAACCCACTTGGTGAAATAGTCGATGGCTACCAGAATGAACCTATGACTGTTGGAAGCTGCTGGCTCAATAGGTCTAATGACATCTATCCCCCATGCAACAAAGGTCCATAGTGCTGACATCGTGTGCAAATCTGTTGGTCGAGAATGAATCAGACCTCTGTGTATCTGACACTGATGGCATTTCTGCACGAAACTGATACAATCACGCTACATAGTGATCCAATAATACCCTACTCGAAAAATCTTCTTCGCCAATACATATCCACTCATATGTGGCCCACAAACTCCAGAATGTACCTCTGCCATAACTGTCGCAGCTTGACTAGCATCTATACATCTTAGAAACCCCAAGTCCGGTGTTCTTTTGCACAACACTCCTCCACTGAGGAAAAATCCATTTGCCAATTGTCAAATGGCTCTCTTTTTATCTCTGGGCCTGGTCCGGGTATATCCCCATCCTAAGGTACTCCTTGACATCATAGAATCACGGCTCTCCATCTATTTCTTCCTCTATCATGTTACAATAAGCATGCTGATCACGAACCTGAATATGCAACGGGTCAGCATGAATTTTGTCTGGGTGGTGCAACATTGATGATAAAGTGGCCAAAGTATCGAAAACCTCATTATGAACTCTTCGGATGTGCTTGAACTCCAGTGATCAAAACCGCTTACTCAGATCGTGCAAACATTGTCGATATGGAATGTGGTTCAAATCCCGTGTTTCCCATTTACCTTGAATTGGATGCACCAGGAGGTCCAAGTCTCCCAAGACCAAGACGTCCTGGACATCCATGTCCGCAGCTAACCGTAAGCCCAAAATACATGCATCATACTCAGCCATGTTGTTGGTACAATAGAAACGCAGCTGAGCCGTAACAGGATAATGAAGCCCTATTTCGGAAATAAGTACCGCTCCTATTCCATCTCCCTTCGCATTTATAGATCCATCAAAGAAAAGCTTCCATCCTGTTTCCTCCATCAACTCCAGCTCGTTGAAATATATCACTTCTTCATCAGGAAAATACGTTCTCAATGGCTCATATTCTTCATCAACCGGATTCTCAGCCAAGTGATCGGCCAATTCTTTGGCTTTCATTGCCGTCCTCGTCACATACACGATGTCGAATTCCATGAGTAATATTTGCCACTTCGTCAATATCCCCGTGAGCATAGGCTTCTGGAAAATATACTTCAATAGGTCCAAACGAGATATGAGGTAAGTAGTATAAGATGAGAAATAATGCTTCAGCTTCTGTGCTACCCAAGTTAGGGCACAACATGTCCTCTCAAGGTGAGTGTACTTAACCTCACAAGCTGTGAACTTCTTGCTGAGATAATAGATGGCATGTTCCTTCCTGCTGCTGACGTCATGTTGCCCCAGTACACAGCCAAACGAGTTTTCCAAAACCGTTAGATAAAGAATCAGAGGTCTCCCTGGTTAAGGTGGAACCAACAAAGGTGGGTTTGACAAATACTCCTTTATCTTATCAAATGCCTTTTGGCACTCTTCAGTCCATTTGACCACAACGTCCTTCTTTAACTGTCTAAAAATAGGCTCACACGTCGATGTGAGATGAGCAATAAACTTGCTGACGTAGTTCAACCTTCCCAGAAGACTCATCACTTCGGTCTTTTTTTCGGAGGCGACAGTTCTTGGATCGCCTTGATTTTTTACGGATCCAACTGAATTCCTTGCCGACTGACTATGAATCCCAATAGTTTTCCTGATGGAACACTAAATGCACACTTGGCAGGGTTAAGCTTGAGGTCGTATCTACGAAGCCTATGGAAGAACTTTCTCAAATCCCTGACGTGATCGGCTTGATGTTTTGATTTTATGATGACATCATCAACGTTTACCTCAATTTCATTGTGTATCATATCATGAAACACAGCAGTCATTGCCCTCATGTAAGTTGCCCCAGCATTCTTCAAACAAAATGACATTATGCAGTAGCAATAAGTTCCCCACGGCGTGATAAAAGTTGTTTCCTCTGCATCCTCCTCATCCATCAGAATCTGATGATACCCAGCATAGCGGTCCACGAAGGACCCAATCTCTCGCTTTGCACAATTGTCAATTAAGATGTGGATATTGGATAGTGGGAAGTTATCCTTTGGGCTTGCTTTATTGAGATTGTGATAGACAATGCATACTTCGATCTTTCCATCCTTCTTCGGCACTGGCACCACATTAGCCAACCAATCAGGATATCGAGTGACTCGAATAACCTTTGCATTCAGCTGCTTGTTTACTTCTTCCTTAATCTTCACACTTATGTCTGTTTTGACTTCCTCAATTTCTTCTTGACGGGAGGGCACGCCGAGTCAGTGGGCAATTTGTGAACGACTGAATCGGTGCTTAAACCCGGCATGTCGTCATACGACCATGCAAAAATGTCTTTAAATTCAATAAGTGCTTTGATTAATTCTTGCCTGATGTTTGGTTCAATGTGGATGCTTATTTTAGTTTCCCTGATATCATCCGGATTCCCTAAATTGATGGCTTCTGTGTCATTTAAGTTGGGCTTGGATTTCTCTTCAAATTGGCTTGACTCTCTATTAATTTCCTCGAAGGCTTCATCCTCATCGTATTCGGACTCATCATCATATTCTACCTCTTGCACTACCAGTTCGGAATCAGATTGATTTTTTAGACTAGGTTGAAGATCCATCGTGCATGCCATATCATTAGAACCAATATAAAGAGAACTGTTTAGAAAAGAAAAAGAAGAAAACAAAATTAAAATAAGATAAAGAGTAAAGAAGAAATTTTCATTGATTGAAATACATGATAACAAGGTTTCACACTTTTGCCGAAAACAAAAATAAAGAAAACTGGATTACAACCGTAGAATAATCTAGCTAAACAAAAGAAAATCCGAGCCCACTACCAAGGCTCTCTCCGAATAGGAAGATGAGTAGACATCCAATTGTTGATATTTGCCCTTGAACCCACAAATTTCACTTCAATGTGACTAGTACCTTCTCCATCTTCTTTCATGTTCACATCAGTGAATAGATTCTCGAACATGTTTAACAACTCCTCATCTGGTTTGATCATAGGACCAGAAATCATTGTTGTTGGGTGTCTTTTTGTTCCAGACTTGATAAAAGATCTGGAAAGGCACGGGACTGGCATTGGAAGGACCCACGCCTTCTATTTCATCTTCTTAGCTCATCGGATGTCTACCGATGTAGGTTTAAACCCCAAACCGAAGGTTCCCACATTTTCCGATAAGGACACTGGCTGTACGATACCTTGCAGAGATGCACCCAAACCTTTACCGGGAACAAAGCCGTTTCCCAACATTTCATAGGCTCCCATGACATATGCGGAGGTTATCTTGGTATTTGGAATGTATTCCCCCTCCGAAATTTTCTTGACCGATACTACGTCACAAACTTGGTATACCCATGGCCCGGCGCCATCCATTACTTCAATAAAGGGCACAACAGTGTTGCGTTGGGAGTGTAGATTGTCTTCACCGTGGACCACGATCTCTTGATGGTCCCACTCAAACTTGATCATCTGATGCAGGATATATAGAACCGCCTTTGCAGCATGAATCCAAGGTCGTCCTAACAGAAGGCTGTAGGAGATTGCCATATCCAACACTTAGAATTCCATGGTAAATTCAACAGGCCCGATTGTCAACTCCAACACTATATCACCGACCAATTCTTTACCCCCTCCATCGAACCCCTGAACACAAACATTGTTCTTGTATACCCTGTTGACATCTACTTTCAGTTTGTCCAATGTAGAAAGAGGATAGTTGTTTGCACTAGATCCCTTGTCAATCAAAACTCGGGTAACCAAAGATTCTTCACATTTTACCGTAAGATAGAGGGCTCTATTGTGTTCGGTGCCTTCTTTAGGTAGTTCATCATCAGCGAAGGTAACCCTATTTACCTCAAATATCCTATTTGTAATCTTTTCCAGGTGATTGACGGAGATCTTATCAGGTACATGGGCTTCATTCAGGATTTTCATCAAGGCCTGACGATGTTCATCAGAATGGATCAGCAATGACAGTAAAGATATTTGAGCTGGCGTTTTCTTGAGCTGCTCTATGATAGAATAATCAGGCAACTTCATTTTCTTTAATAACTCTTCTACTTCATCTTCCGTCACATGTTTATTTATTGTTGTTGGGTTGGCTTTTCTTAATTCCGCGGGAGCGAAACATCTTACTGAGCGGTTTAATCCCTGGGCCTCACAAACTTCCTCATTAACCTCTCTTACCTTATAGGTCATTGTCACCCGATCATAGTTTCATGGGATTGCTTTGTTCTTAACCATCGACAACTGAACTGTTGGCTTGATGATGACGGGATCTATGCGAGCACCTTCTACAATCAGGATGGGTCTGTTTGTTGCTCCTAGCACAATTACCTTTGCTTCCTCTTGTTTTACCAATACTTTGCTTGTGGATCCCTTCACCATCACTGGTTCATTGTGCACCTTCTTCTCGTTGATTAAGAGTTTATCGTCAACCGGCCCCTTTGACGGCTTGCTTTCACTCGACCTGATCATCATTACGGTTTGAGAGGGATTTTTAAACTGTCATTATATTTGTACCAACTCAATCATATTGGTATCGTGATGGGCTAGGAGTGGGTTCTGGTTGATGTTGGGTCCTTCCGGGGTTTGCACCTCAATTCGACGAGTGTCGATAAGCTCCTGAATGGCTGTTTTTAACTTCCAACATTTCTCCATGTCATGACCAGTGACTCCTGAACAGTATTCACAACTCACCATATGATCAAGATTCTTCGGAGGGGGATTTGGCAACTTAGCCTTAACCGGATTCAACAATCCCAGCTGCCTTAGTCGGTGGAACAGATTGGTGTAAGATTCTCCCAATGGAGTGAACATCTTTGGCTTTTGTGCTCTGTTATTCTTGAAGGTTTGGCTTGGCCAGAAACCTGTACCGGGGGAATTTCTATATGCTCTTGGAGGTGGATAGTTATTTTGTGGGGCCGATGCACGCCATTGGCTGTGAGGTGGAGGTTAGTTGTATGCTTGACCGTGGTGAACAGAAATAAGGGTAATAGTGTTGTGGGTGGCTATATGGAGTATGGGAGTAATTTCATTGGTGGGGTTGGGGTTGGTTGTAGTAGGGTGAAGGGCCTCTGGGTCCGAACCAAGCTCTAGACTCCACCGTTGCGATGTCTTCTTTCCTCTTCTTCCAAAGCGCACCTCCAGTGCCGCTGTGGATAGCCTGAGTGGTAGCTTTGATTGCCGAGTAACTCATTATTTTATTAGACTTGAGTCCCTCTTCGATCATACCTACCGCCCATTTTCACAACCTCATTGAATGATTTGCCAATATTATCATCAAGTGACCAAAGTAAGTTGGATCCAAAGCTTACAGAAAGTAGTCGACCATCTCTCATT
This sequence comes from Nicotiana glauca, assembly GCA_026770625.1. Taxonomy (NCBI): domain Eukaryota; kingdom Viridiplantae; phylum Streptophyta; class Magnoliopsida; order Solanales; family Solanaceae; genus Nicotiana; species Nicotiana glauca. The sequence continues at coordinate 43,737 of MDKF010522393.1, forward strand.
CCTTCATTGGGGGATCGACCCTCATAGCCTGTTCTCTCCAACATAACCCGTACTCCCTGAAACTCTCCCCAGGTTTCTTCTCTAATTTTATCAACGACAAACAATCGGGAATGATTTGCAGATTGTACTGGAAGTGTCTGGCAAATGCTTGCACCAAGTCATCCCAGGTGTACCATCTATCATGGTCTTGGCATGTGTACCACTTCAATGCAGACCCGCTCAAACTCTGGGTGAAATACGCCATTAGCAACTCATCATTTCCGCTTGCCCCTCTCATCTTACTGCAAAATCCTAGAAAATGTGCCACTGGATCACCATGCCCATCATAAAGATCGAACTTTGGCATCTTGAACCCGGCTGGTAGTTGAACATCTGGAAATAGGCATAAATCCTTATATGCCATGCTGACTTGGCCACCCAAACCCTGCATATTTCGGAAAGATTGCTCTAGGCTCTTTACTTTCCGAACCATTTCTTCCTACTCTAGATTCTTGTTTATGCTTTTCAGGCATTACCGGGTTGTCAATCTGAAAGGGGAATGGGTAAAGTTCGGGTGTTTTGAAGGTGGGTTCTGGAGGATAATACTGATTATCCGGAGTTTGGAACACAGGCTCGCTGGAAGACCTATGGAGTGTGGCCGGTGGTGGTACAACGAAAATAGGGGTAATTGGTGGGGGAGGGTATGGGTTTGTTTTTGGCATTTGGGGTGTCCGGGAGGCGGTTGTTTGGCGTTGTTGATATGTAGGAAAGTTGAGTGATGAGTCCGAAACAAGTTGTTCCGGAGATTGGGCAGGTGTCGGGAGAAAAGTGGGGTTAGCAAGATAGGGTGGTGCTGGTTGACCGCTTGTCCAAGCTTGGTACATCTCGGCCATCTGCTGTTTCAATTTTTACACCTCATCTTTCATTGCTTGTACGTCTACCTCTTCTACCTCAAGGTATCCTTCTCTATCAGGGCTAGACATTATTTCCAGTATCGATCCCTTAGATCTGGTCTGATAGTGGTGTTGTGCCAGTACGCTCTAAGTAAACTAACAGCTTGAAATTTCTGGAAATCAACAAACTTGTTAGTTTTCAGAGTTTAACAAATAGGAAATCGCACGTTGAGATGCAATGCACCTAGGCAGTTTAACCATTTCTATCATGACATTCGCTTCGATTGCATGCGTCATTCTAGCTTTTAATAGTTGTGCCCCTCTTTTGGCGCCTCTCAAATTTCTTTTATTCTCATTTTATTTCTGTTTCCTTGTTTTAAAAGGTGGTCAAATATTACGTGGATTGCCTACGTATCATGACCCCGCATGAATCAGACCGAGCGTAGTTCTGGCACATGAATTTCACTTTTTGGTTCATTCTAGAGTTTTTCTAACAAAAATATTTTTCATTGAAATATAATTTTCTTTTGGTACAAGACAAGACTCGAAAAGCAAGAGTTCATAAGGATAAAAAAAAACCTGACTCAAACAGACTTTTAGGATATAATGAAAAACAATAAGACTCAAAACACCAAAAGACTCTTACAGACTCAAAACAACAAAAGCATAATGAAAAGGACTGATAAGACGATTTTGATCTCTGTAGTATAATCCACTAGCATCAATGCTCTTGTTCATGTGGCTGACCCCCAACATTCCAGTATATCTTCTCCAAATCTGCAGATATATGACGAACAATGCTCAATGATACTTCTGCAAACCGTTCGGGTTTCATTCCCTGACAACTCTTGCATGCTCTTGAGGTGTAGGTGGATACTTCGAGGATCTTTCCCTTAACGTATTACTGAGCCACATGCAACTCTTGATTTTGCTTACCACGGGTCTCAGCTAGATTCAATGCATCACGCTCGCGGTCCAAGGCCATATATTTCTAGCGCCAAACTTCTATCCACCCCCCTTCCAACCGATTGATCATATTCTGGTAGTGACGTCTTTCTACTTTTAACTCCGCGATCTGTCTCTCTTTGCTTGATTCAACTCCCTCTAACAGATCCCTTAAACCCTTGATTAGTGGAGTGTAACTCATGCGCTCATGATCACGGACTACCCTGAACTGGGCTTCTCTTTCTTTTTGTTGCTGAGTGGTCGTGATTATATTCTTCTTTTGAATTTGGGATTTGAGTGCTTACCTCTGTCGTGCCCACTGAGCTTTCTCTATCTCAAAAACATCATACAGCAGATCCTTGTCTACTTTAACGATGCCGAGCTCTTCTTGTAGTGCTCCAAAATCAAATTCACAACCCATTTTCATCTCTTCCTCAGCCAGCCCAACTCTTTTTCAAATCTCAGCTTCCCACTCTGCAGTGCTCTTTACAACTGTCTCTGGTCTATATGCGAGAGCATCTTGATTATATAACCACTCAAGATAAAAAGGATTCAATTCACCCCTTTCTCGATCTTCCACCGTGGTGCCACGCTCGAGTATCTTAATGTCATTCCAAACATGTTGAGCATAATCTTCACGAATGGGATCCTCTGGTGTTGCTTCCCAAATAAAATTTTCCATAGTCTCTAACGGGGGCACTATGTGTTTATGACCCAACTGACGTAGAACTCTCATGGGAACATATGGTTGATAACCTCGAAGCCCCATCAAGATTATAAACGGATGGCAAGATGACTTATAGATGACATATTCTGCGGTGAACCAAGGATAATTCCATGTGATCTGGTCATCTGTTAAGGAGTGAAGATACTCTTTCCAATCATTCACACTTTTTGGGAATATGCAGATCTCCAACTCACTCTTCAATCTAGCATTATACTGGTGAACATGATTACCCCAACAAGTACGGTGGTCTACCCGATAAGGACGACGGAAAAGATGATCCATGAACCACATCTGGAGTAGGATGTTGTAACCTTTAAAGAAACCTTTTCCTTCCCAGCACCTGGTAAGGGTACGAAAGATATCTTCTAACACCATTGGAAGAATGGAGGAATCATTTCTTTTTATCATGGCTGTGACTATCCCAGATAACCGAATGTTCATCTTCCGATCCTCTCTTGGGAAGACCATGCACCCCAAGAAAGCTACAATGAACGCTTTTCGTGCATGGCCTAGCCATGTGTGTTGGTTTGTTTGTTAATTAGCTTCTTACCATATTTTGACAACCCTCCTTCATGCCCGTACCTGTCATACAAGAAATCTAGGCAGACCCACATCTGCTCAAGGAACTTAGTAGCAGTAACGTCCGTGGAAACCAAAAGTCTCTTTGTTCGACTTTTATGCACCAGATCGGTATATTCAATGAATTCCTCCAAAGTAGGAGTCATTTCAAACCTATTGAGATGAAACACATTATTCTTCGGGTCCCAAAAATAAACCAAAGCTTCGATAAGTTCTCGTTTGGGCTCGATCTCCATAATGTTTACCAAGTTTTTCAAATGATATTTGATCTTTCCTTGCTCAAACCCATCCATGTTGTTCCACCATCGCTCTAATAACCTGGGCACTTTGTCGACAATTTTAAACGGCGAGTGCTCTTCATCTCTCAGCCTCTTGTCAGGTCTCCTGCTAACTGAATCCATATTGTACCTATATGAATAAAGTTATGAGGTCGGGTCCAAATCTTAACTAGAATAAATGTCACCAAACAGACTTTTGGATAAAACAACGGACAAACTTTATATGATAAAAGGGCTAGACTCTGGAAGAATTAACTCAGGTATCGTGCCGAGGAAAAAAAAATGGCCGGACAAAGGGAAAAAATGATTAAAAAAATGTGACGAAGTGGACAAGATTAGCCCTTTTTTTTGAAAATTTCATTCATATGTGAAATTTTATGCTCCCCTTTTTTGAAATATGTGGGCTGAACCCGATGGAGGTTGCCTACGTATCTCACATCTTGTGACAATCAAGCCAGCGTAGTTCGGACAAGGAAAATAAACTAAATTTGAAAACAAGACTCTTTTCTTTTGTTTTTTCAAATAAATTAAACTCTAAAAAAACACTTTTCTTTCTCTTCATTTTCTCAAAATTTCGGCAGAGTTTTGACGCTACTTGGGCATTGGAAATGAGTAGTTATCTCTCTACACTGCTATTTTTTCTTTTCTTTTTTTCACAATTTTCTATTATTTTAAATTTTCATAAGCCGGTCAGCATGCAAATCTGAAGCAAATAAATGCTTAAAACAAACAAGATGTAGCAGGATGGTCTTTTCACTTCAGGCCGCTTGTCCTAGACGGACCCAACCCCTTTGTTGAGTCCCCTAAGTCAAATGCTCATGATGCAAATAAACGTTCCCACTAGGGATCCGACATAAAGTTTTGTTATAGTAGGTTTAATGCTTGGGATGTGAGGCATATCTAGACTGGCCATAAAACGAGCGGACAACTCGAGTTGGGAAGGGGTAGCTTACAGGGAGCAATACTTCTCTGAATTAACTACTGGACCCTCCTCGTTCTTCAATATGGGTGACTGATAATGGTTCGCTGGGAGCCTAGGCCCATCGGCTTTATCTCAACAAAGAATTAGGCGCGTATCCGCGATTCCCGAGGTTGTATTCAGAAGACTCCGAGGGGTGCACAAGAAGACAATTTATAATACACTTCAACAATATCAAAGAGGTAAAAATCATCATTTTACACATTTAAGCCTAATCATATAATAAAATTAGATAATAAATAAAGCCAAATACAACAATTATTCTAAGCTCGAATTCTGAACCCTGAACAAAACGTTCCGGGTTTCATTCCCCAGCGGAGTCGCTAGAGCTGTCACACCTCCTTTTTCACCTACTACACCCCGCGAAGGGTGTAATAAAGGGAATTTTTCCAGTTAAAGGACAGTCAAAACGGGATTTATTATTAAGAGTTGGAGTCACCACTTGAGAGATTTATGGTGTCCCAAGTCGCCGGTTTGAATCCCGAATCAAGGAAAAAATTGACTCTGTATTACAGTCTACGAACCAGAAATCCGAGTAAGGAATTCTGTTAATCCGGCAGAAGGGGTTAGGCACTCCCGAGTTCTGTGGTTCTAGCACGGTCGCTCAACTACTATATTTGGTTAAACTCTGATTTTTATTCATTTTTGAACCTATGTGCAAATTTTAGCATTTAACTGCTTTTATTTAATTTTTAAAGAATATTGAACGTCGTTTAAAACATATCTTTGGATCGAGTCACATGAAATGCACCCGCAATCCGAAACACATCTTATTCAATGTTTTGGGATTTGGATTTTGGTCGCATTAAATGCACATTCGAATTTAGGAAGTTAAAATTATTAAAGAACGCGCCTAAAGTGACTAACGTGTTATTAACTTTGCGGGAGGCCATAAAAATTCGCTAAATGGCACCTCCTGAATTCTAAGTATTTTAATATATACATTTATGAGGGCCCCACAGTTTGTGCATTTTATTTGGCGAGGCTCGTCTCATTTTATTTACAAAAGAAAAACAAATTAAAGTGGCTAAGACTTTATATTTATGTTTTTGTCTCTAAAAATAAAAGGAAAGGTCCTAGTTACCTGATACGAATTTGTGCCATACTAATTATGCATTGATACCTTTGAGCTAAGCCCAAATTAATGGACTAAATGGGCTTGCCATAAGACAAACTCAACTGGCAGCATTTTTGAAATAGAATCACGTGGGCTTGCGTATCGGATGAATGGAGCCCAAACGCCGGATACATGACTCAATATCGAGTCTCAGTGGATGCAATAAATAACAATTAAGGCAACTTCCAAAGTCCACTTAATTCCAAAATATACTAATCAATTTTTGATGCAGATATGTTCGAGCTTGAGTAATAGAAATCAAACAAGTTTGTCATAGCTTTTAACTCAAACCCTATTCACCTATTCATTAGCAATTTCCTACTTGTTATTAAAGATGAAGTCAAGTTAAAAACCATAGTAGTATCAACCCAATATGCAAGACATCACTTCACATTATCATGACTATACTATCATCCAACATTCAGAGTCAGCCAATTCTACTGATGAACTTCTATAATTATACACAAAGGCTTGTGGACTGCTTTTGATTCACTTTCGACTATTAATACATGCATTCTAACTTTAATAGATAAACTATGCAATATCAGAACCAAACCAATTATGATAGTTTAATCAGTCCAACAATCTATTCAACTTATACAATCGTACTAAATTAACTACCATTCATGCCATTAACAATATGAATCCATCGTAGTTTGAAACTGTTCTTGATTTAGCTACCATAAACAATTTAATCATATAATGCTAAATAGACAGAAATACTAAGATAGCAGAAACAACTTCATCAGAAATGTGGCTTCTATTTATTCATGTTTTCAAAAGGCACTGACACGTCAACAGAGCTCGAAGTGTGTACCTGGAGATTCAAAATTTAAATAGAAGAAGAGGAGATCAGCTACAACAATGCAATAGCAGAAGCAACAATTAATTTACGGCAATATTGAATAACCAATAGCCCATGAACAATTTCAAAAAGAAAAAATAGAATATCCAATAGTTAATAGAGAGCTTAGCAAATCAGTCCAATACCAGCTTGAACAAACCCATATAAGCTCAAATTTTTATTCAAAATGGTCCTGGACCTTTAATGCCATAAAACCCAAACTGAAACCCTCTTAACTGGACCCAATACACCCAAATTAAACTACCAAAAGACCTCCAGAACCTCTAGGACTCGAGTTTAGATCAAAAATGAAAAAAACACCAAAGAGGGATTTTAAAATGATTGAAAAAGCAATGAAACTGTAATATGTTCTGATATTTTTTTTGTTTTCTAATGTTTTTAGTTTTTTGAAGGTTTTAATTTCAAAATGTAGATCTGAAAATTCAAAGAAGAGAAGGCTTTTGGGAATTTTTGATGGCTGAAAAGAACATTTTTTTCTCTTTTCCTCTCTAAGTGTGTGTGAGTGTCCAAGGTCATACCTAAAAACCAGGATCAGTGTAATTTCTACTTAAAACTGTCTCAAATCATTCTACTAACTGATTTTAATTATTCAGCAACCCTTAATCAATTATTCAAGTAATTTAATTTCTCAAAATACCCCCCTGAACTACTCCTAATTTACTGCCCATCAGCTATAACCAATTCACCTAATCAAGAAATCTAACCACTAATTAACTAAGGCAGAATTTTAACTCAAGTTCAATTCATATCAGAAACTATTGAAGGATTCATCATATTTAAATCATAGTTTAAACTCGAATTTTGACACAAATCCTTTAGTCTAAATTAACTACTAAAATCCTGATTCTTAATTCAACTAGATATTTAACAATTAACACAGAAGCTAACTAACTTAAGCCTAGAAATCAGACAACAAGACAAACAAAACCAAATAATTTGAACATGAAAACTAAAATTAACAGAGATACATATGAGTAAATAAACTAAATTAAAGAAAAGAAACTGGATTCTAAGATAATTGCAATTTCAATCAGATTGGACCAATCAAAACAAATGTAGAAGAAAAGAAGAAGAGGTAGAGGGAAACAATTATAAAAAACAACAGAAAAATAAAATCGAACTTACCTCAAAACTAAACGGACAGTGTTCTTGACTCAAACTCGATGATTCCCTGGATTTGTGGCCGGAATAAACTTCAATTGTGTGTCCTCAATCGAGAACACACAACTGAAGTTAATTCCAACCCCAAACCTTTAATCTTGTTGATTGGTATTTTTTTTTTGAGCTTTGACCTAATATTTGAATAGTTCGTGAGGGATTCGGGGGAAACTATTGGTTAATTAGGGGTGAGGGTGTCAAGGAGGTCATAGGATATTAGTTTGGGACTGATTAGAAGTGGCGCCGCCATTGGGAAATCTTGCGGCGGTGCTAGGGTTCTTGACCTTAAATTGATATTCGATAAAGTCTAGGCAGATTTGAGGGAAGGTGATTGGGTATTTGGTTTGAGGAGGTGGGGGCGAAGCTATGGTGTTAAATTGGTGGCCATCGGAGGTGATGCCGGAAATGTTGTTTGGGTTTTTCGAACATTCGAAGGGCTGGGCTAGGATTCGAGGGAAGCTGAGGGTGGTATGGAGATGGGGAGGTTGAGGTGAAGGGGTGGTGTAAATTTGGGAGGGTTTGGCCACCGTCCGCAGCCGTAGGCGATTTCCTGTTGGCGGAGGACGGTGGTGTGAGACGGTGGATACGTGAGTGTCTAGGGTTAGAGATGAGAGAGGTGAGAGGGGGTTCTGAGGGGGGCTGGGTGTGTTTGGTTACTTATATACGATGGGGAAGATTGAATCTAGGCCGTTTGATCAGATGATATCGATGTCTCGGATCAGTTTGTTTAAAGAAAATGGGGTCGTTTTTGTTTTGGTGGGGGATCGGGTTGTGGAGGTGGGTCGGGTAGGTTAAACGAGTTGGGTCAGGGCTTTTGGACCGTTGGATAGGGTTTAAATGAAGGGCTGGGATTGATTGACATTAAAACGACGTCGTATGTCCTTGAGACTGAAAGTTTGGACCGGGTGCCATGGTGGGTTTAATTGGTAGTTGGTTTGGGCCTTGAATTAATTTAAAATTAGGCCCAATTCTAAATTCCTTCTTTTTTATTTTCTTTTTCTTTTCATTTTACTTTCTAATTAATATAAAAAATACAAAACTAAATTTAGTCTTGACAAAATTATCCTAAAAATATTAATTGACTCTATAGCAATTATCACAAAATAGTCAAATACTAAAGAAAACACAATTTTCAACATTAAATACTAAAAATGCAAAATACATTATTTTTGCGGATTTTTTATTTTTGTAAAACAACAACTTACTTAATTAATCCAAAAATGTAAAATTAAATCCTAAATATAAATGTACCATATTTTTGTATTAAACATATAAACATGCACGGACACAGGCCAATATTGATAGAAAATACCACAAAAATTTACAAAAATGCACACAATAAAACAGACAACTTTTGTTTTGATTTTGTGGAAGTAATTCGTATGAGGCAAAAATTACGTGCTCAGACCTTTCTCAGCCATATGCCATGCCTTAACATACGAAATAACACTATGGTTAGTATGACCAGAAATTCCTTTCCACTCTATACGAGGCAAATTATGCAGAGCTAAGGTCACAGTCTTGGCATGTCAATCCAAGATAGCATGATATGGAGATAGCCACTCCATTCCTAATATAATATCGAAGTCGACCATATCTAAGAGAAATAAACCAACACGGGTCTCAAGACTCCCAATCACCACAATACAAGACCGATGAACTCGATCGACCACAATAGAATCACCCACTAGGTAGACATATAAATAGGAACACTCAAGGAAACACTAGGCAGAACTAAGTACGGTGCAAAATAAGATGACAGATACGAATACGTAGACCCAGGTCAAATAACACTGAAGCTTTTCTATCACAAACCAAAATATTACCTGTAATGTTTACATCTGAATGATCAGCCTCTTGTTTGGCTGCTGGCTGGCCTACACCTCTGGCGGTCTGAGCTCCACCTCTATGACCTCTACCTCTACGACTTCTGCCCCCACCTCTTGCTGGCTAGACGGACTGTTGAACACCTGGTGCCTGAATCATAGCACTGATATTGAGAGCTGCTTGAAGCTCGAGGGCAATACTTGACAATGTGACTCGGGTCACCACAAGCATGGCAAGACCTCGACTGTTGCAGCTGAGCACCCCTCATCCTTGGGCAAGCCCTCCTGAGATGACCATACTTGCCACATTCATAATATCCACGCGAATGCCATGGCTGGGGAAACTGAGACTGGCACTGTGGGCCTGAATGACCACCCGAAGTACCTTGAGTGACCTGGAGAGCTGACTAAAAGGGCATAGGAGGATGGCCTCTACTATAGGAATTTCTACCTCCAGACGAGGTATCACTAAATCAGCCTACATGACGAGGCCTCTTATTCGACCCTTGGCTGCATTTCTGAAAAATGATCTCTCCTACGGCCTGAGCCACTATGCCTTGCTGACCTGCCAAAGCTAGCTGAAACAACTGGAGCTTGCACTTAGGGAGTTACCTGCTCCAGAGTGCGCATAACAGGAGCTTGAACCTCTCCTCCAGCCTGAGAAATGGCAGGTTCTACTGGAAGCAAACCCGCTCGGACGACACTCTCCATGAAGCCTGCTAATTGGACTAGAGCGTCCAGAAGAACTGGGGTAGCAATGAACCCTTCTGGGACCTGAGCTTGGCCTACTGGAGCTGTTGGGGCTGGAACCTCCTCCTCGACATGAATCTAAGGCTCCGCCACTAGTATTGCTGCTCGGTGCTGAGCTCTGCCCCTACCTCGGCCTCTAGGACGGCCTCGACCTCGACCTCTACCCCTAGCGGGAGCTGCTGCCGGGGCCTCAGGCTGTTTATCAATAGATGAGGAAGCACGTGTTCTTGCCATCTGTGGAAGAACAGAGTAGAAATTCAATTAGCATTTGAACAACAAATTTGCACGACAAGAAAGAATAAAGGTGAAATTTTTCCTAACTCTGTAGCCTTTGGGGGATAAATATAGACGTCTCTGTACCAATACCTCAGACTCTACTAAGGTTGTTCGTGAGTTGTGAGACCTATGCAACCTAGAGCTCTGATACCAACTTGCCACGACCCGGATTTCCCACCTTCGGGAGTCGTGATGGCGACTACAAGTGGGAGCTAGGCAAGCCAACTCTTACTTATCTTTCCATTTTTACAAATTCCCATTTTAAAACACTTAGCAATAATAATATGATTATAGCGAAATAAATTAATTTAGCGGAAGACTTAGTAAATGTTACTAGATGCGATAGAGAAATCCTGACATAATTCACTACCCAAGTGTCACACCTCCTTTTTTACAACCGGAAGTTTTAATACACACCGTGAAGGGCGTAATAAAGGAGTTTTTCCACTTAAAGGACAGTCGGAATGGGATTTATTTATTTAGATTCAAAGTCGCCACTTGGGAGATTAATGGTATCCCAAGTCACCGGTTGAATCCCGAACCGAGGAAAATATGACTCTGTTAATAGTCCGCGAACTAGAAATCCGAATAAGGAATTCTGTTAATCCGGGAGAAGGTGTATGGCACTCTCGGATTCCATGGTTCTAGCACAGTCGCTCAACTGTTGTATTTGCTTTTATCTGATTTCCATATATATTCTATTTTTATGTGCCTTTTATTAATATCTCGCATTTATTGTTGAATTTTTTACAAGAATTGCAACATTGTTAAAACGTATTTCAATCCACACCGTACTAGTACGCCTGTGGCTTTTAATACATTTCGACTTCGTTGAGATTTTGATTTGGGTCACATAAATGTGCACCCGTATTTAAGAAAGTAATATTATTATAAATCGCACTTAAAGCATCTACGTATTTGTCAACTTTGGGAAAGACCGTGAAATTCGCTAAACGGTCCTTCCAAGTCTAATTTTTTTTTATAAGCAATTATTGAGGGTCCCACAATTGTGTGTTTTTATTTGGCCAGGCTCGTCTCATCATTTATTAAAAGGACAACTTAAGGATGACTACAATTCTTCTATTTTTCTTTGTCTCTAATAATAAAAGAAAATAAATTCTAATTATTTAATATTGATAAAGGCTAAACCCTATAATTTGATTTCAAATTAATTCAATCCAATTGCTTACGACATGAAAAATGAAGCATGCCTATTAATTTGTTCAAAACAGATAAGATTGGACTGTTTGGGCCTATTGCTGTGGTAACTAGGCCCAAAAGGCATTGTTCAAGTCCATTGTACAGTTGGACAAAAGCTTTCTGGGTTTCGAAACAGGCCATCCGCATGTCTTAGCCCAGACTCACATGCATACGTGAATCATCCAAATCTAGCAAATGATCAATTTACAATTATTCTAATGCATTATTTATATGTTGATCAAATTAGTACCTCAATAGCTAGGTGAAACTTATCAAGTTAAATGGACAGATCTAATAGACATGTACATTATGATATTTATTAACATTTTTGTACTAACCTGAAAATATTGCCTCAAACTAATCTTTCAATTGACGCTTAAAGTAATTAATCATATGAGGTTACAATTAACTAAATAACTGATTAGTATTAACTACTACAAGCTTTAGCTTAAGGTGAGGATATATCAACTTAGACTCGTATTAACAAAATGATTAATTCAGTTAATACAGCTATGTACGACTACTTTAACTTCAGAAATCCATATTTCAGTTCACAAATGGTAATTAATGTATATTACAAAACAGATGAATCACAGAATAATTTTCAAACTACTTGAATTATTGGACATACAAATCTTCAATTAATGAGGAACAAGTTCTCATACTACCTAACAGTCTATGCCAAACGATAACTAACACAGTCCAAATATAAGGTCCATTATAGTCCAAACCTATACAGTACAATTACTCATTAAACTGATCCTAATGAATACAATTGTTTTTAGCTAAATTCTACATAGATCAAATTCATAAAAACAGAAATAAACTGAAGTATTACATGAACTTTTCTACTTCATTTCTTCGAATTGTAACTACATCAATCAGGTAGTAGAAATGTACCTGGAAATGAAGAAAATCCAATGAGATTCTAGGTTGGAATAATAGAAATAGGCTCAGCAATAGGAATAATAGTAATCAACAAATACAGCTTCAGCACACCATATTCAAACCACCAGCAATAACAGATCAACAGAAAAACCAACAGATGATAGATTAAACCACAGATTTACATTCGACTTAACACAATCCCAATTCAGTAGTATTTTGATCACCAAAACCAAGTAAAAGAGAAGCAAACTCTTGAAATTGAATTAGAATCAGTAAATCAGTGACAATTTTTATGATTTTTGGTAATTTTTAGGGTTTTGGTATTAGGAAGAGATGTAGATCACAATTGGAGAAGATTAATGTTATAATATTTGAGAAGTAATTTCAGATTGCCCAAAAAAACTTGTTCAAACAGGCCAATGGAGGCCTATTTATAGAGTTGAAAGAGAGGAAAATTCAAAGTTTTTGAAATTACCCATTGGTCCCCCTTTTAATTCAATTGTATCCCTCTTTTTATTAGTTAATCGATTATTACCCATTATTTATGCAGATTACCCCTTTTTCCCTTATCTAAAATGTTCTATTCTAATGCAATTTCCCTTTTGTCCCCACAAAACAAAAGAAAACAGATACATGCATATACAGACAAAATAAAAGAAATCAAAAGAAAGAAAAGAAGAAAAATACTTAGCTATTTTTTTTTCTTATTTTTTCCGATAGTCTTGTTTTTGTTTTTTCTTTTTCTTCTTTTTCTTTTAAAGTTCAACTCCGGCGTACGGGAGGCCTTTTCTGGCCCTTTCTTGAATTTTGGGGTCATCGGCGGACTTTCTTTAATGTTTTGGGGCTTTCCAGTGACTTTTGAGACTTGAGTGCTTCAGAATGGGGTTATGGATGTCAAGAGGATATTAAAGGGTAATTTTAGAGTGATTTAAGTAAAGTAGTGTTCGCCGGAACTAGAGTTCTGGCGACACTAAATTTAATTTTCGAATGACTCTGGACTTATTCGAGAAAAATGGAATGAAGGGGTGTAAAGAGGAGGTTGAGGCGGTCAGGTGGTGTTAAGGGCATGGTGGTTGGCGTAAAAGACGTCTCCCGCCGGTAGGGTTCCGGCAGGGGTTCTGGGAGAAATTAAGGGCGGCTAGGGTTTGTTAATGGGGAAGAAGAAGAGGAAATGAATTAAAGGGGTGTAACGTTTGGTATATTAAAAGCCTCTTAATGAACTGAGACCGTTGGATCATATGAATCAACGGCTCAGATTCATTACACCTTGAAACAGCACCGTTTGGGCTTTAATGAAATTGTGACCACGTCCGTTAGATTAAATGAATGAACGGCCTGGATTATTGTTAATAATACGCCGTCGTTTTCTTATTCATGGTTTGTTATATATGACCGTTAGATCAATAATTTCAACGGACCAGATCTCTTTGCACTGAAACGGGGTCATTTTGAATTGAACTGGGCAGACCGGGTGAGACTTATTTTTGGGCCTTGACATTTTAATTTCTTGGGATATTTCATTGGTATAATTTGGTATTAGCCCAATTTTATCTTGTATTTGTATTGTATTATTTTTTTGTATTTTCTTTTTCTTTTGTATTTTTGTATTTATGTCACGACCCTAATTCACCAATCGTTAACACGTCATGACGGCACCTAGTCACAACGATTAGGTAAGCCTGACAGTGCGGAAGTAACAACCAATACGGAAATATTTAAGTCAAAAGTTAAATAACTTCAGGAAGTATACAACTTGCCACTTGGCACATACACTTTGACTCTACAAATTCTGAAATAGAAATCCCAAAACCCGGAATCTCACGGGAACCATAGGCTAATAGAAAGTAATACACTGCTCTAACTCCGGAATTTCTACACAACCGAAAGAAAGGAAAATCATATACTACATCTGGAATAAGATAGAGACTCCTGGTCTGCGGACGTGACAAATATACCTCAAGTCGCCGAATGTATCGCCTGGATCACTGATAATGTGCCGGACCGAATGTATCGCCTGGATCACAGCGGTACTCAGTAAGTGCCAAGCCTAACCTCGGTTGGGTAGTGACGAGGAAGGTCAGGGCCCTACTGAAAAAAATAAAATAATCAGTATGATAATGAGGAGACAATATGAGTATAATCATAGCAGAAATCCAACAAGAAAATAAGTAAAACAGTAACAGAGAACAAACACAACCTATGAATAGAGATACAAGGCCACAACCGGATATTTATCATCGGGGATCTCCTGGTATCTCGAGAATCTCTTGGTATCCTCAATAAATCGTTTCGGGATCTCTTGGTATCTCGAGAATCTCCTGGAATCATCAATAATAATTCTAGGATCTGTTGGTATCCTCAATAATAATTTTAGGATTTCTTGGCATCCTCAATAATAATTCGGGGATCTCTTGGTATCCCGAGGATCTCCTGGTATCCTCAATAATAATTCTAGGATCTATTTGTATCCTTAATAAATAATTATTTCTGTGCCAGGGATCTCTTGGTATCCCGCACTCTTAGTCTTAGAACATAACACGTGTAGGGGAATCTCCTGGGAATCTAACCCATAGTCCCAAATATAAATATGCAGGGGGATCTCCCGGGAATCTAACCCGTAGTCCCAAATATAAATATGCAGGGGGGATCTCCCGGGAATCGAACCCGTAGTCCCAAATATAAATGTACAGGGGGATCTCCCGGGAATCAATCCCGTAGTCCCAAATATAAATGTACAGGGGGATCTCCCGGGAATCAAACCCGTAGTCCCAAATATAAATGTGTAGGGGGATCTCCTGGGAATCAAACCCGTAGTCCCAAAGTAAACAAACAAGGGGGAACTCCCGGAGTATCGTATCCGTAGTCCCAATGTAAATGCGCAACCAACATCAGAGAAATACTGAGAAATTTAAGTACAACAATACAAGGCATCAAAGGATACTAGCCTAACATGCTCCATGTAAACACAGTTAAGACAATTTAAACATTTAGGCAGCTTGGATCAATTAAACATGCTCTTTTACGCTAGCACAGACTGTAAAAGCAAGTAAAGTAAGGCAAATATGAAAGAGAATCCAAATCAAGTAATTAAAGTAAAATCTGGTTTTCAATAATTTGCTCAAGTACGCGCTCGTCACCTCACGTACAAGTCATTCAATTATCAATTATCACATCCTAAGGGACTAAGTCTCCCACACAAGGTTAGGCAAGCCACTTACCTCGAACCGGTGCGAAATCAACTAGGGAGCGATGCCCTTGCCACGAGTATCAAACTCCGAGTGGCCCAAATCTATTCAAACCAATTTCATATTGTAAATAAAAATTCAAGCAATTTATTTTGCAATTAAATTCTAAGCTAATAGGCAAAATTATATAAAATGACCAAAATACCCTCGGCCCACGTGCCCGGAATCCAAAATTTCTCAAAGACAAAGGTTACCCATAACCTTAGGAACTCAAATATATAATTTACTCCTAGTTCCACGCTCCAATTCGTGGTTAAAACTTGTTTTCACCAAGTTCTAGGTTTTTCATCTAAAACCCTTGATTTTCCTTAATTTAACATGTTAAATCTACTCATAATCTATGTAATTAACTTATGATGTGAAGAAATTACTTACCTCTTTGATGATTATGGAATCCCTCCTCAAATTCTATCAAAAATCGTCCAAGGCTAAGTGGGAAATGAGGGAAATAAGTCAAAAACTCGGACTAAAAAGACACTGCCAAGACGCAGAAGTCGCAATTCCCAGAAATTTCTTCGTAATTGCGAGGCTACAGTGTTTTCGCATTTCCCAGCTTGCTACAGTGTTTTCACATTTCCCAGCCTTTTTCTTTGCATTTGCAAAGCTTACAGGGTTCGCAATTCCCATACTTTGTTCGCAATTGCGAGCATACCAGAAGCAGCAATTTTTTCCGACACACAAATGAGCATAACTTCCTCATACTATGTCCAAATTCGATGATTCTTTTTCCTGTGGCTCCGTAATTTCGATACGAATCTAATGGTTCAAAGAAAACTGAATTTGGAGCTTATTTTCTCAATATGGTACCCCTTTATGTCCAAAGAAACAACGTTGAAATATCAAATAAGAGCGTAATCACAACCCGAAACACACCCGAGGCCCCCGGGACCCCGACCAATCAAACCAACCAGTCCCAAAACACATTAAGGACTTGTTCGAGGCCTCAAATCACATCAAACAATGCTAAAATAATGAATCAACCTCCAATCCAAGCTTGATGAACTTTGAAGTTTCCAACTTTTATTTTCGATGCCGAAACCTATCAAATCAAGTTCGATTGACTTCAAATTTTGCAGACAAGTCAAAAATGACATAACAAAGCTACAGAAACTTTCGGAATTCCATTCCGACCCTCGGATCAAAATCTCACCTATCAACCGAAATTTGCCAAAATACTAACTTCGCCAATTCAAGCTTAATTCTACACCGGTCATCACAAAAATATTCCGGACACACTCCTAAGTCCCAAATCACCTAGCGAAGCTATCCGAACAATAAAATTTGCATTTCGAGCCCAACATCAAAATTTCCACTTCCAGGTCGAATTTTCTCAAAAACCTTCAAATTTCTATCTTTGGCCAAACGGCTCCAAAATGACCTACGAACCTCCGAATTCACTGCCGATCGCGCTCCCAAATCCAGAATCACCATACGGAGCTACTCCCAGTCTCAGAATCCCAAACGGACATCAATAACACTGAAATGCATTTTAAGCCAAACTGATGCAATTTCATCTAAAATGCTATCTTCCGCAATAGTCGCCAAAACGCTCTCGGGTTATCCAAAACCCGATCCGAGCATACGCCCAAGTCCGAAATTATCATACGAACCTGCTGGAACCTTCGGATTCTGATGCCGAGGTTATTTATTCAAAATTCCAATCCTAGTTCATTTCTTCAACTTTCAGCTTTGAAAATAGGAATTTCCATTTAGATTTGACTCCAAACTTCCTGAATTTTAATTCTGACCATACACACAAAGTCAATATACCTAAGAAGAAGCTGCTCATGGCCTCAAATTGCTGAATGACACGCCGGATCTCAAAACGATCGGTTGGGTCGTTATAATCTCCCCCACTTAGACATATGTTCGTCCTCAAACGTGCTGAGAACTACACTGAAGTAGTCTAAAATCACTTGTTTAACACGTCATGCACCTTTTGGTGCTTCCACAACTCAGTTGAGCACATTAGCTCGATAATTCTGTAGATATACTCTTTTATTCAAGCAAATAAGCCATTAGACCCAATTCCAACATCCGAAATTTCCTGCCAAACATGTTTCCATCATACGACCACCATATCAATCTTCACACGCTGTACCCAAACATGACT
>MDKF010876565.1:0-15004 GCA_026770625.1 Nicotiana glauca
TTTTGTCACTTAAATTGGAAAAAACTCCCTTATGCATTACCCTCGGGGTAGGCGCGCAAAAAGGAGGTGTGACACCACTGGGTACATCTTCCACGTGCGTTCTCACCATATGTGAGAGAATAAGAGAAAGATAATTAGCACAATATCAATTGCACGATACGAGATAAAGAAAGAAAAGTTTCCTAATACCCTATATGTGACGACTCGGCCGGTCATTTCAATAATTTAAGCCTCGATCTCCTATTAACTGCTTTCCTCGTGTTTGTTTCCACTATTGTGAGTTGCTGGGAGAAATTATTTGGAGCTTCGAAGAGTTTTGGGACACTTAGTCCCTAAATGAGAACTTAAGTTTTAGAAATTTGACCATAGTCGGAACAGTATGAAGACGGCCTCAGAATGGAATTCTGATGTTTCTGTTAGCTCCGTTGGGTGATTTCGGGTTTAGGAGCATTATTGTATTGTGTTTTGGAGGTCCGTAGCTAATTTAGGCTTGAAATGCCGAAAGTTAAATTTTTGAAGTTTCCGGTTAGATAGTGAGATTTTGATCCGAGGGTCGGAATGGAATTCCAAAAGTTGGAGTATCTCCAAAGTGTTTAATGTGACGGGTGTGCAAAATTTTAGGTCATTTGGACGAGGTTTGATAGACTTTTTGATTGAAAGCGTAAATTGAGAGTTTTTTGGAGTTCTTAGGCCTGGATCTAATGTTAAATTGGTGCTTTGGTATTTTTTTGAGCATTTCGAAGGTTGGAACAAGTTTGAATGATATTTTAGGATTGGTTGGCATGTTTGGTTGAGGTCCCAGGGGCCTCGGGTGTGTTTCGGATGCTCAACGGACCATTTTTGGAATTGGAGAAGGATCAGATTTTTTATGGTTTTTGTTACAGACTTTTCTTCAACGCGATCGCGTGAGGATGCTTGCCAATGCAAAGGCTTAGATGAGACAGATGGAAATTTTGCTCTTCGTATTCATGTGAAGAGGAATGCGAACGCATAGTTATGGGCAGTGCTGAATTGCGAACGCGTGGGCTAGGCCGCATTTGCATAGAAAGGCGGCAGTGGAATTAAGTGTTTCTTTACGCGGTCGTGTGAAGCCAACCACGATCGCGTAGCTCTCAGGGATCTAAAGCATCGCGTTCGTGTGAGGGGTTCTGTGTTCGCGTAGAGTTAATTTAGGAGCCAGCAAAGTTTCTCGTCGCGATCGCGTGGAAGCTTCCGCGATCACGATTAAGGATTATCTGGGCAGAATATAAAATTTCAAAGTCGAGGATTTAGACATTTTTGCGAAAACTAGAGCTTGAGAGCTCGGATATGAGTGAGGTTTTGGGGGATTTTAATAGATAACGATTGGGTAATGATTCTTAACTCCTTTTTGCTTATAACCCATTAATCTAAACATGAATTCATCATTTAATTTCGGAATTTGGATAAAAATTGGGGGAATTTCTTAGACCTAAATTTCGAGTTTTGATTGAGGAATTGACATTGGATTTGGATACTTTTGATATGGTTAGACTCGTGAGAGTATGAGGATTCTAAGAATATAAATTTTACTCGATTCCGAGATGTGGGCCCGGAGGGTATTTTGGTTATTTTAGCTAATTTCGTGTATTAGCTTAGAATGTATTTGTAGAATCAGTTACTTGAAGTGTTATATACATTATACAATTAAATTGAATAGATTCAGGCCATTTGGAGTCGAGTACTCCTGTCATGAGCATGGTTTCGGGTTGATTTTGAGTTGGTTCGAGGTAAGTGGCTTGCCTAACCTTGTGTGGGGGACATTCCCCTTAGGATTGGTATTGTGATAAATGAAACGCCTTGTACGTGAGGTGACGAGTGCGTACTTTGCTAATTGTTGAAAATCATATTTTCACTAAAATAGCTTTAATTGTGTTTTTCCTTTCCTGCTTATAGTACTTGAAATTTAAGCATGTTGTTAGATTAGAGAAGCATGTCTAATTGACTTAATTGCTTTATTTGCTTAAACTGCCTTACATTGTATTATGTGAAGCATGTTAGGTTAGAATTATCTATTTTACCTTGGTATGAAGTTGAGTTTAATTGAGTATTCTTTGTGTTATTGATGGGTGTTTTACTTTGGGACTCCGGGAAGGCATCTCGGGAGATCCCCTGTACGTATTTTTTATTTGAACTGAAATGCAGGATGCCGAGAGATCCCAGCACGTATATTTAGGATACCAAGAGATCCTCGGGATACCAAGAGATCCCAAGCATATATTGAGGATACCAAGAGATCCTCGAGATACTAAGAGATCCCTAGCGTATATTGAGGATACCAAGAGATCCTCGGGATACCAAGAGATCTCTAGCCTATATTGAGGATACTAAGAGATCCTCGGGATACTAAGAGACCCCCGGTTATTATCTTTGTGAAGAGTGGTATTCCTTGTGATTGTTTTAGTCTCTGTTTCAGTTGTTATTATCCTTATTATCCTGTATTAATTCATACTATTAGCTTTCAACTGTACTGTTTTATCTTATACTGTTATACCTTATATTTCATTTAATCTCAGTAGGGCCCTGACCTTCCTCATCACTACCCGACCGAGGTTAGGCTTGGCTGAGTACCGCTGTGGTGTACTGATGCCCTTTTTGCGCATGTTTTTCATGTGCAGATCCAGGTACCTCTACTAAGACTTATCACGCGTGAGATGAGGCACTTGTAGAGACTCCGAGGTATATCTGCCGTGTGTGCGGACCGAAGAGTCCATTTCCATTCTCCCTTTAAGTATTAGCCCTTCTATATTCTCTTTTCTTTGTTAGATATTCTGGAGTTAAATACTCATAGACATTCAAAGGCTTGTGTTCATGAGATTTCGGGTTTTGGAAAATGTTATTAGTTTTGAGAGTTTATATTATGTATGTCAAGCGGCATTTTAAACACTGTTTTATTTTTCTATTTTAGTTTTTAATGATTTCTTCCACGATTTTGTTTATTTTCCGCATTGTTAGGCTAACCTAGTCGTAGAGACTAGATGCCGTCACAATGGTTTATGAAGGGCGAATCAGGTTCATGACAAGTTGGTATCGGAGCACTAGGTCCATAGGAGTCATGAATCACAAGCCGGTTTATTAGAGTCTCACTGATTGGTACGGAGATGTCTGTACTTATCTACGAGAGGCTATGTAACTGTTAGGAAAATTCCACTCTATTTGATTCTTGTCGTACAAGATTTTATATCACAATTCAAAATTTTTGTCTTTTATTCTCACAGATGGTGAGGACACATGCTACCTGAGATGATCAGGAACTCGCACCCCCTACTACAGCCGTTAGAGGTAGGGTCCGGGGTAGAGGTCGAGGATGCGCACGCGCACGCGGTACAGCCAGATCACCCGCGCAAGCTGCTACCGAGGAGCCACCAGCAGTTCGAGCCAGAGCCCAGGCACCTGATATGCCTACTTCTACTAATACTCCAGCACTTCAGGAGACTCTGGCACAGTTCATGAGCATGTACACCACTTTGGCTCAGGCAGGGTTGCTTCCCCTTGCTGCAGCCATATCCTAAGCCGGAGGAGGAGCACAGACTCCTACCGCCCACACTCCTGAGTAGCGAGTGCATGTTGATCAAGTCCTAGATATTATTCAGGTACAACCCATAGTTCCAGATCAGCCCGAGGATATGGCAGTGGCTTCCGAGGATGAACAACGGAGGCTTGAGAGGTTCAAGAAGTATAAGCCTCCTGTGTACAGTGGTCTAGCATCAGAGGATGCTCTGTGGTTTCTAGATGAGTGCCACCGTATTCTTCGTACCATAGGTATTTCAGGATCGATCAGGGTTTCCTTCACTACCTTCCAGCTTCGAGGGGCCGCCTATGAGTGGTGGCATACTTATGAGTTAGACAGTCCAGATGAGGCAGTTTTCCTGACTTGGACTCAGTTTTCAGATATGTTTCTGAGAGAGTATGTTCCTCAAAGCCTTAGAGACACATGGCGCGCAGAGTTTGAGCATTTGCGCCAGGGTGCTATGACTATCTCAGAGTATGCTGTCTGTTATACTAGCTTGGCTAGACATGCCCCAGCCTTGGTTTCTACTGTTCATGAAAGGGTTCGCCAGTTTATTGAGGGGCTTATTCCCAGCATCAGGTTTAGCATGGCTCGTGAGTTGGAGATGGATATTTATTATCAGTAGGTGGTGAGAATTACTAGGAGGATTAAGGGTATTCATGCTAAGGAGAGATAGGAGAGGGAGGCCAAGAGGTCTCGAGAGTCGGGCTATTATGCTGGTGCTCGTGCCCCAGCTGCAGGTTATCATGGTAGGGATTATATGAGTCGCACTGTTCGTTCAGCTCTTCCAACAGCCAGTGGTATTCCAGCTCCTCCTATGCCTCAGGAGCCTTATTATGCACCTCTAGTATCCAGAGCGCCTTCTGTGCGGGGTGCTTTCATAGGTCAGTCCAGCAGACCTGGCCCAAGCCATTCATAGCCGCCACATCCTCCTAGAGCTTGTTTTGAGTGTGGCGACACACGCCGTGTGGTAAGGGATTTCCATAGGCTTAGGATGGGTGTGCACCCACAGACTTTTCAGCCACAACGCACTCCGCAGAGTTCTTAGGCTATGATCACAGCACCAGTCGCTACCCCACCTGCTCAACCAGCTAGAGGTGGAGGTCGGGAAGGTAGAGGTCACCCTAGAGGGGGACGCCAAGCTATTTACTATGCCCTTCCTGCCCGTACTGAGGTTGTTGCCTCCGATTCTGTCATCACAGGTATTGTCCTGGTTTGTCACAAAGATGAATCGGTTCTATTCGATCCAGGCTCCATTTATTCTTATGTGTCTTCTTATTTTGGTCCACATTTGGGTGTATCTCGGGGTTCTTTGAGTTCCCATATTTA
The DNA here is from genome assembly GCA_026770625.1 of Nicotiana glauca. Lineage (NCBI taxonomy): Eukaryota > Viridiplantae > Streptophyta > Magnoliopsida > Solanales > Solanaceae > Nicotiana > Nicotiana glauca. Next base: position 4,859 of record MDKF010876565.1, read on the forward strand.
TGTTTCTAGTCCTATGGGAGATTCTCTTATTGTGGTCTGCGTTTATCGGTCGTGTATGGTTGCTCTTAGTGGTTTTGAGACCAGAGCCGATTTATTGTTGCTCAGCATTGTTGATTTTGATATTATCTTGGGCATGGATTGGTTGTCGCCCCATTATGCTATTCTTGATTGTCACGCCAAAATCGTGATACTTGTTATACTAGGTGTACCACGTGCTAAGTGGAGGGGTGCTTTATATCACACTCCCAGTAGAGTTATTTTTTTCCTTAAGGCTCAACAAATGATTGAGAAGTGGTATGACGCGTATCTAGCTTTTGTGAGAGATGTCAGTATTGATAACCCTTCCGTTGATTTAGTCCCAGTAGTACGGGATTTTTTTAATGTGTTTCCAGCAGACCTTTCGGGCATGCCGCCCGATAGAGATATTGATTTTGTATTGATCTGTTGCTGGGCACTCAGCCTATTTCTATTGCTCTGTATCGTATGGCTCCTCCTGAGTTGAAGAAATTGAAGGATCAGCTACAGGAATTTGTTGATAAGGGTTTTATTAAGCCCAGTGTATCAATGTGGGGTGCTCCTGTCTTGTTTGTGAAGAAGAAGGATGGTTCTATGCGTATGTGCATTGATTATCGCCAGTTGAACAAAGTTACAGTGAAGAACCGTTACTTTTTTCCTCGTATTGATGATTTGTTTGACCAGCTACAGGGTGCACGAGTGTTCTCTAAGATTGACTTGCGTTCAGGGTACCATCAGTTGAAGATTCGGGAGCCAGATATCCCGAAGATTACTTTCAGGACTCGGTACAGTCATTATGAGTTCCCTGTTATGTCATTTGGGCAGACCAATGCCCCAACAGCCTTTATACATTTGATACCCAGTGTGTTCCGGCCATATCTTGACTCGTTTGTTGTCATTTTTATTGATGATATGTTGGTGTATTCCGGAAGTCGGGAAGATCATGAGCAGCACCTGCGGATAGTACTTTAGACTCTGAGAGAGAAGAAGTTATATTCTAAGTTCTCGAAATGTGAGTTTTGCTTGGATTCCATGGCATTCTTGGGTCACGTGGTTTCTAGTGAGGGGATAAAGGTGGACCCGAAGAATGTGGAAGCAGTGCAGAGTTGGCCCAGACCATCCTCAGCGACAGAGATCCGCAGTTTTCTTGGTTTGGCGGGTTATTACTGTCGATTTGTTGAGGGCTTTTCATCTATTGCAGCACCTATGACCAGACTAACCCAGAAGGGTGCTCCGTTCCAGTGGACGGAAGAGTGTGAGGCGAGCTATCAGAAGCTCAAGATAGCTTTGACTACAGCCCAAGTTTTGATATTGCCTACAAGTTCGGGGTCTTATACTATCTATTGTAATGCCTCGAGGATTATCCTTGAAGCGGTATTGATGCAGGACGGTATGGTGATTGCCTACGCGTCCAGATAGTTGAAGGTACATGAGAAGAATTATCTTGTCTGTGATCTTGAGTTAGCTCCTATTATTCACGCCTTGAAGACTTGCCGTCATTATTTGTATGGTGTGCCTTGTGAGATTTATACTAATCATCGAAGTTTGCAGCATATGTTCAAGTAGAAGGATCTTAATTTGTGTTAGATGAGATGGCTAGAGCTGCTGAAGGACTATGATATCACTATTTTGTATCACCCAGGCAAGGCCAATATGGTGTCCGATGCTTTGAGTCGCCAGGCAGAGAGTTTGGGGAGTTTGGCTTATTTACCAGCAACAGAGAGGCCCATGGCAATGGATGTTCAGGCCCTAGCCAGTCAATTTGTGAGATTGGATTTTTCGGAGCCCAGTCGGGTTTTAGATTTTCTTCATTATTTGATCGTATCCGGGAGAGGCAATTTGATGACCCTCATTTGCTTGTCCTCAAGGACAAGATTCAGCACGGTGATGCTAGAGATGTGACTATTGGTGATGATGGGGTATTGAGGATGCAGGATCGGATTTGTGTACCCAATGTTGATGGACTTCGAGAGCTGATTCTAGAGGAGGCCTATAGTTCGCAGTATTCCATTCATCCGGGTGCCGCGAAGATGTACCAGGATTTGAGACAACACTATTGGTGGAGGCAGATGAAGAAGGATATAGTTGGGTTTGTAGCTTGGTGCCTCAATTATCAGCAGGCAAAATATGAGCACTAGAGACCGGGTGGGTTGCTTCAGCAGATAGAGATTCCGGAGTGGAAGTGGGAGCGGATCACCATAGAATTTGTAGTTGGGCTCCCCCGGGCTTTGAGGAAGTTCGATGCTATTTGGGTGATTGTGGATCGGCTGACCAAGTCTACACATTTCATTCCTGTGTGTACTACCTATTCTTCGGAGCGTCTAGCGGAGATTTATATTTGGGAGATTGTTCGTCTGCATGGTATTCTAGTTTCCATCATTTCAGATAGAGATACTCAGTTCACATCATAATTCTGGAGGGCCATTCAGCATGAGTTGGGTACTCGGGTGGAGTTGAGTATAGCATTTTGCCCTCAGACGGATGGATAGTTCGAGCATACTATTCATATTCTTGAGGATATGCTTCGTGCGTGTGTGATTGAGTTTGGAGGGTCTTGAGATCAGTTCTTGCCATTGGCGGAGTTTGCATATAACAACAGTTATCAGTCCAGCATTCAGATGGCACCGTATGAGGCTTTATATGGTAGGCAGTGTAGATCCCCGGTGGGTTGGTTTGAGCTGGGTGAGGCTAGATTATTGGGCACAGACTTGGTTCAAGATGCTTTGGAGAAGGCTAAGGTGATTCAGGATAGACTCCGTACAGCCCAGTCCAGACAAAAGAGTTACGTGGACCGGAAGGTTGGTGATGTTTCCTATATGGTTGGAGAGCGGGTTCTGCTTTGGGTTTCGCCTACGGAGGGCGTTATGAGGTTTGGGAAGAAAGCAAAGTTGAGTTTGAGGTTTATTGGCCATTTTGAGATATTGAGGCGTATTGGGGAGGTTGCTTATGAGCTTGCCCTACCTCCCATCTTGGCAGGATTTCATCCTGTATTTCATGTTTCGATGCTCCGGAGATACCATGGAGATACGTCGTACGTGTTGGATTTCAGTTCAGTCCAATTGGACAAGGATCTATCCTATGTTGAGGAGCCAGTAGCAATATTGGCCAGGCAGGTTAGTAAGTTGAGGTCAAAGAACATTGCATCAGTGAAGGTTCAGTGGCGGGGTCAGCCGGTCGAAGAGGCGACCTGAGAGACCGAGCAGGATATGCGCAGCGTTACCCTTATCTTTTCACTACTTCAGGTATGTCTCTATGCCCATTCAAGGACGAACGAATGTTTAAGTGTAGGAGGATGTGATGACCCGGCCGATTGTTTTAATAATTTGTGCACTGATCCCCTATTAACTGTTTTCCCCGTGTTTGTTTCTGCTATTGTGAATTACCGAGAGGAATTATTTGGAGCTTCGGAGAGTTTTGGGACACTTAGTCCCTAAATAAGAGCTTGAGTTTTAGAAATTTGACTGTAGTCAGAACAGTGTGAAGACAGCCTCGAAATGGAATTCCAATAGTTCTGTTAGCTCTTTTGGGTGATTTCGGGTTTAGGATCGTGTTTGGATTGTGTTTTGGAGGTCCGTAGCTAATTTAGGCTTGAAATGCCGAAAATTGAATTTTTAAAGCTTTCGTTTCGATAGTGAGATTTTGATCCGAGGTTCAGAATGGAATTCCGGAAGTTGGAGTAGCTCCGTAGTGTTGAATGAGACGTGTGTGCAAAATTTTAGGTCATTCGGACGAGGTTTGATAGACTTTCTTATCGAAAGCGTAAATTGAGAGTTTTTGGAGTTTTTAGGCTTAAATCCGATGTTAAATTGGTATTTTGATATTGTTTTGAGCGTTACGAAGGTTGGAACAAGTTTGAATGATGTTTTAGGATTGGTTGGCATGTTTGGTTGAGGTCCCGGGGGCCTCGGGTGTGTTTCGGATGCTCAACGAACCATTTTTGGACTTGGAGAAGGATCAAATTTTTGCTGGTTTTTGTTGCAAACTTTTCTTTAGTGCGATCGCGTGAGGATGCTCGCCAATGCGAAGCTTAGATGAGGCAGACAGAAATTTTACTCTTCGCGTTCGCGTGAAGGGGAATGCGAACGCGTAGTTGTGGGCAGTGCTGAATCGCGAACGCATGTGCTAGGCCGCGTTCTCATAGAAGGAATAAGGCGGAAGTGGAATTAAGTGTTTCTCTACGCGGTCCCGTGAAGCCAACCGCGATCCCGTAGGTCTGAGGGAGATAAAGCATTGCATTCGCGTGAGGGGTTCCGCATTCATGTAGAGTTAATTTGGGAGCCAGCGAAGTTTCTCTTCGCGATCGCGTGAAAGCTTCCGCGATCATGATTAAGGATTATCTGGGCAGAATATAATATTTCAAAGTTGAAGGTTTAGCCATTTTTGTGAAAACTAGATCTTGAGAGCTCTGATTTAAGCGAGCTTTTGGGGAATTTTCAGAGATAACAATTGGATAAAGATTCTAAACTCCTTTTTGCTTATAACCCATTAATCTAAACATGAATTCATCATTTAATTTCGAAATTTCTTAGACCTAATATTTTTGATTGGGGAATTGACATTAGATTTGGATAATTTTGGTATGGTTAGACTCGTGAGAGTATGAGGATTCTGAAAATATAAATTTTACCTGATTCCGAGACGTAGGCCCGGAGGGCATTTTAGTCATTTTAGCTAATTTCGCGTATTAGCTTAGAATTTATATGTAGAATCCGTTACATGAAGTGTTATTTATATTATGCAATTGAATTGAATAGATTCGGGTCATTTGGAGTCGAGTACTCGTGGCAAGAGCATGGTTTCAGGTTGATTTTGAGCTAGTTCGGGGTAAGTGGCTTGCCTAACTTTGTGTGGGGGACATTCCCCTTAGGATTGGTATTGTGATAAATGAAATGCCTTGTAAGTTAGGTGACGAGTGTGTACTTCTGCTAATTGTTGAAAATCCTATTTTCACTAAAACAGCTTTAATTGTGTTTTTCCCTTCCTGCTTATACTACTTGGAATTTAAGCATGTTGTTAGCTTAGAGAAGCATGTCTAATTGACTTAATTGCTTTATTTGCTTAAACTACCTTACATTGTATTATGTGAAGTATGCTAGGTTAGAATTATCTGTTTTACCTTGATATGAAGTTGAGTTTAATTGAGTATTCTTTGTGTTATTGCTATGTGTTTTACTTTGGGACTACGGGACGACATCCCGGGAGATCCCCTGTACGTATTTTTTATTTGAACTGAAATGCAGGATACTGAGAGATCCCCAACACGTATATTGAGGATACTAAGAGATCCCCGAGATACCAAGAGATCCCTAGAATAAATTGAGGATACAAAGAGATCCTCGGGAAACCAAGAGATCCCTAGCGTATATTGAGGATACCGAGAGATCTCTGCCTATATTGAGGATACTAAGAGATCCTCGGGATACTAAGAGATCCTCGGTTATTATCTTTGTGAAGAGTAGTATTCCTTGTGATTGTTTTAGTCTCTGCTTCAGTTGTTGTTATCCTTATTATCCTATATTAATTCTTACTGTTAGCTTTCAATTGTACTGTTTTATCTTATACCGTTATATCTGATGTGCCGGAGAATTTCGGCACATTTCAATACTAATTGCTTAGATTTTAGCTTGTTTTAATGCAATTATAACCGATACTTATGTAGTTTTGTTACTTCTACAGTACATAAGGAAGGGGAACTCAAGAACATGGAAATGGAAGCAAAAAGACAAGAAAAGAGCAAAATGTTGCACAAATGCTGATCTGCGGTTCACTATGCGATCGCAGATCAGACATGCGAGCTGCATGATGGACAAAAGAATCGCAGACTAAAGCAGAGACCTGAGCCTAATTTCAAGTGAATAATGCGGTTCAAGATGCAACCACATAATCAAAATGCGGTCCGCATAGTGATCGCATAACCAACCATGAAGACTACTGAAGGTCAAAGATGCGAGACAAAATGCAGCCGCATAACTCAAATGCGGACCGCATAATGGTAATGCGATGAAGACCTGTAGACTAGGGTTTTAATCTGTGGTTTGGGTGTTCAAAATGCGGACCGCATACTTGTTCTGCGACAAGAATGCGGTCGCATATCGGACCTGAAAGGGCAATTTTGTCCATTTTCTTTCTCGGTTTTTCCCCCACTATAAATAGTTTTATGAAGTCTTTGTGGGCTCATCTTGCCTAGTCTTTACACTACATTCCAAGACATAAATATTCTCTCTTTTTGGAAGCTTTTGGTTGAAGATTCCCTACTTTGTAAGCATTCATGGAATTAAATATTAGTTGGTCCTTGTATTTTAGCATGTGTAGCTAACTTTAAATACTAAGGTTGTGGACCCTAAATAGGTGTTATGTTAACGGGTGTTTAACATTGAATATATGTATAATGGTTGGTTGATATTTATTTACTTCTCGTTCTTCATTTATTGTTGGTGGTTGCAAACATTAACAAAAGCCATTAAATTCTTGCTCTGCTTGGGAAAGTGGGTTAGAATATGGTAGAAGTAGATATCAATGACTAAAGGTTGTAAACCTAGTTTAATAAAATCCCTTAGGAATAAGTGGGTTTTAGTTGGCATACATTGATGATTCTTCATTGCAACTCTTTTACATTTGGAAAAATTATAAAGAGGAAATACTACTCAACTGTTGGGAAATATTGAGTAGTATATTAGGCATCATTTGCATATCAAAAGAACTTTCCATTAGAAATATATCATATTAACACTTGTAAACATTACACTTCATTAAAGGGGACACAACCTTGGTTGCTTAATCAAATTGAACACTTGTTAAACATTTCAATTAGTCGGTACTTCAAATCAAACTCCTTACATACTCTTGTTACTACAAACCACTATCGTGTTACTACTAATCGAATAGAGATAAGATTTTAGTTGAGCAACACACTGAACAAGTAATCTTTTCACACCTATTCCCTGTGGGATTCGACCCCAACCTTGTTGGGTTATTATATTTGACACCGACCGCCTTACACTCTTAATTAAAGTGTAATTTGAGCATATCAAATTTTGGCGCTGTTGCCGGGGAATACGGTCTTGAAATTACTATTTAGTGTGTACTTTACTTAACGTCTACTTCTATTCCATCACACTTTGCTTGCTTTTCTTGGTGTTGATAGGAAAACATGTCCGATTATGATGATGATGTGGAGGGAGAAATGGGATAAAATCCTTTCGCAGACATCGAAGAATACATTGACAATACCAATGCCATTGTGCCTCCGGCTGTTGGAGCGGCGACATTCAAGGTGGAGCATGGTTTAATTCTGATGCTTAAGGCAGAAGGGTTCTTCAAGAATTCCACTGACGATGATCCAACACAACACCTTAGGAATTTCTTGGGTGTGTGTGCAATGCACAAACAAAACAATATATCCGACGATGCCCTGAGGTTGAGATGCTTCAAGTATTCTCTAGTTGGGGATGCAAGGAAATGACTCCAGAATCTACCTCCCAACTCTATTCATTCTTGGCCCGAGCTTGTTCTGGCGTTTCTATCAAAATGGTTCCCGCAAAGCAAAAAGTCTGAGTTGCGGGATAAGATTTTCTTCTTCAAGCAGATACAGGGGGAGCAGTTGCATGAGGCATGGGATCGCTTCAAATTATACTTGGTGAGGTCTCCAAACCATGGGTTCCCGGATTCCATGTTGTTGGAAAAATTTTACATGGGTTTGGATCCTATGAACCAAGCCATCACTAAGAATGCAGCTGATGGATCTTTCATGGACAAATCATTTGCTCGAGTGATGCAAATCCTGGACAAAATGGCAAAGCACAACCAAGCATGGCATTCAGAGGATACCACTGGAGGAATCTCATATGGCTCTCCTTCTTTGAGCAATTTGATCAAGGAAAATCAGGAGAGGGATCAAGTGATTGCCGGGCTTTCTACAAATGTAAATGTGCTAACAAATATGTTTACCGAGAATCAGACAAATAAAGTGAATGCAGTGGAGGATATCCAACCCAACATGGAGGAAAATTTTAAGGAAGCGAATTATATCAACAACCCTCAAGGAGGGTATCAAAGGCAACCCTACCATGGTCAAGGGCAACAAAGCCAATGGAGGCCAAACCCGCAAGGGCAAGGCAACCAACAATGGAGAAATGATCAAGGTAACTCGCATCAAGGAAATTGGAACAACAATTATGTCCCCCCAAAAGGTCATTATGCAAATCAAGGGTCGTCGAGTGAGTCAAAGTTAGAAAGCATGCTTGAAAGAGTGTTGCAAAACCAAGAGAAGTCTGACGCATCCATGAGAAACATGACTGAAGTTGTTGGCTCTCACACCGCATCTATCCAAAAGCTAGAGATGCAAATGAGAGACCTTTCAAGAGAGCAAAACCTAAAGCAAAAAGGGCAACTTCCTAGTGATGCCATTGCGAACCCGAAGAGTGGTGGAGGTGGCTCAACCTCTCACGTCATGGCAATAACTACAAGAAGTGGGAAGGTTTTACAAGGTGACATTGAACAAGAGGTTGTTGGGGAAGAAGTCGAACAAGAAGTTGAAGCCGAAGAGCAAGGGGTTGTTGAAGTTGAAAGGGTGCCGGAAAAAGAAAAGGTGTAAGAAGTAATCCAAGAAAAGGTGAAGGAAAAGGATAAGGAGACATCAAAAGCTCCACTTCCTATTCCTAGACCTCCTTCGCCTTTTCCTCAAAGACTTATTCGAAGGGTTGATGATAGCAAGCTTGAGAAATTCTATGATATCCTTAAGCAATTGTCGGTGAACATTCCATTCTTGGAAGCTTTCCAAGAAATGTCGGGGTTTGCCAAATATTTGAAGGGTTTGATCACCAAAAAGAGGACCACAAATAATGAGGTAGTAAACATGACTCATCGAGTTATCTCCATTATTGCCACAAGCCCTGTCCAAAAGAAAGAGGACCCGGGAGTATTTACTATCCTATGTACTATCGAGAGCGTGATTTTGCAAGAGCCCTTTGTGACAATGGGGCTAGCATCAACTTGATGCCACTTGCCATCTACAAGCAAGCGGGATTAGGGATTCCAAGGCCAACAAGCATGAGGTTACAAATAGCCGATCGATCTATTAAGCGACCGGTAGGCATTGTTCATAATGTGATTGTGAAAAATGGAGAATTCAATTTGCCCGCCGACTTTGTGATTCTTGATTGTGGTGTAGATAAATAAATCCCTATCATCTTGGGGAGACCATTCCTAGCCATGGGAAGAGCACTCATGGATTCGAAGCGAAATGAAATTAAGTTCCGGGTGAATGATGAAGAAGTCACATTTCAAGCGAGCAAAGGTATGAAATTACCCCACGAGTATGAGAGTATTTTGGTGATAGATGTGGTTGATGAGGTAGAAGATGCCGTCGAATTGAAAATGGAAGAGCAATGCCTTGGTGAGGCATTGGCGGCTATCTTGGTGAACTTTGATGGTGAGGACATGGATGGGTACATGGAGTCGGTAAATGCATTGGAGGGTCTTGGATCCTACACTTATACTCCGTCAAAGCTTTCTCTTGACTTGGAGAATAAGGCCACACCTCCCGCCAAGCCATCAATCATTAAGCCACCACAACTAGAGCTCAAGCCTCTCCCGCCGCACTTAAGGTATAAATTTCTTGGCTCTAATGATACTTTACCCGTAATCGTTTCGTCTTTGTTAAATGATGTGCAGGTAAACCAATTGTTGGAGGTCTTGAAAGAACACGGGCAAGCCATTGGATGGACTATTGCGGACATCCGTGGGATCCCTGCGGGAATTTGTGAACATAAAATCCAATTGGAGAGCGAGACAAAGATAAGTGTGAAACATCAAAGGCGGTTGAAACCGTCAATGCAAGAGGTCGTAAAGAAGGAGATTATCAAGTGGTTGGATGCTGGGGTAGTTTAACCCATTGCGGATAGTTCGTGGGTGAGCCCAGTACAATGTGTGCCAAAAAAGGGTGGCATGACCGTGATCGAGAATGAGAAGAATGAGCTCATCCCAACACGAACCGTGACCGGATAGCGAGTTTGTATGGACTATCGGAAGCTTAACAGTGCAAATTGAAAAGACCACTTCCCTATGCCTTTTATTGATCAAATGCTTGATCGGCTAGCGGGGAGGTCATTCTATTGTTTCCTTGATGGGTAT
>MU722859.1:7250-47624 GCA_026770625.1 Nicotiana glauca
TGTACCACTCGCTCCGATCATCAATATCTTGTGGTAGGCGTACCACCCGCTCCTATTTTATTAAGTCAACAGTTCTTCCACATATAATTTACTCTAACAAACACAACAATTAATACGAATTCAAAGACAACAAGTACACAAAAATTATGAATCACTGAGGAAAATAAATAATGACAACTAGCCATTAATTCACATAAACATGTACCAATTATGGCATAAATTCAATAATAACAAGTAACACAGTAAAGGAAAATGTCACNATCGAAATACATGAGATAACAGACTGAAATAAAGATAGAAGAGACGTCGAGCCTGCGAACGCCTGCGAGCCTACCTCGGTATCTCGCTGGCCTGAGTGCTAAAACTCGCGCTATTGCTGCTGTTGTCCGTAACCTGTATCTGTGCAAAAGAGCACAGAGTGTAGTATCAGCACAACCGACCCCATGTGCTGGTAAGTGCATAGCCTACCCCGGTAAAGTAGTGACGAGACTAGGACCAGACAACCAATTAATCCTGTGCAGTTCAAATATATATATATATATATATATATATATATANGTCACAATAATATTAGAATAATACAATTAATGCACCTGAACTGATAACAATAAGAAATCATGACAAACGGTAATAAGTGCACGACATCACCCTTCGTGCTTTTACACTTTTCCTCACCCAAAAAATAATTTTAAACAAGGGCAAGGGAATAAACAAAACGGTAATAGAAATCCGGGCAAGGGAACACAATTAAACAATTAAACCCCGACAAGGGTACAATAATTAAGCAATAAAATTCCCGGCAAGGGAGATACCAACAATTTAACAAAATATCTCAGCAAGGGAATTATTTAATACTTCTTTCTCTTTCTTTCATTTCTTACTTGTAATTCATTTTACCACTTGAGCCAATGCTCCAAAGGGTTCAATCATCGCATATACTTTCACAATTTTAATAGAAATCATAGATCAAACACGGAAGATATAGCAATCCAAATATTCGTAATGTAAAGATTCACGGTCATACTAGACACCAATGTATAGATACTCGTCACCATGCCTATACATCGTACCCAACAATTAGCAAGTAACAAATATGACTCAAATCATATTCCCTCAAGCTAGGGTAGATCAAACACTTACATCGAAGTTCTATGGCCAATTAAATCCTTAAGCACCGCTTTTCCTTTCGAATTTGGCTTCAATTCAATCGTATCTATACACAATTGATTTAATATCATCAATAATACTAAAAAATCCAATCCATATTTTTTTCTAAACATTCTGCCAAAAATTCTAAAAATTGACCCGAGCCCGCTTGGTCAAAATACGAGGTTCGGACCAAAATAAATTCACCCATTCACCCCACGAGTCCTAATATATCATTTGCTTTCAAGTTCGACCCCAAAACGAGGTCTAAATCACGAAATATTTGAAAACCCTAACCCTGCCCAATTCTCTAATTTTCTACCTATTTTCACATGTTTAGGCCTAGGAATTTAATGGGTGTCGATAAAAATGGAAGGAAACAAGTTAAATACTACTTACCCAGAAGTTCTTGATGAAGAAGAGCTCCAAAAATCGCCTAGAAGCTTTGGGGAACAAGGGGTTTGTGAAATGGGGAAAATTTTCCGGAAGTGTTCTGTTTTGGGACTTAAATCGCTAGGCAAAAATTTTCCCTTCGCGTTCGCTACAGGGGTGTCGCGTTCGCGAAGAGTTAGGCATACGTGCCTTCACGTTCGTGGAGCTTTTGGCTCTCCAGGACTTCGCGTTCGTGATGAACAAAGGCGATCCCCTTCCCCTGCTCCCTTCGCGTTCGCGAGAATAGGGCCGCGTTCGTGAAGGGTTTCCCTCCTGTGCTTCGCGTTCGCGTCCCATATATCGCATTCGCGATGAAGGACGGAGCTCCTAGGAAAATTACCTTACGTGTTCGCGAGAGTGCCCACGCGAACGCGAAGAACAAATTCCCTGGGCACCAACAGCAGATTTCATGCAATGTTTCTTAAGTCTAAAACCACTCCGAGACACCTCCGAAACACACCCGAGCCCTCGGGGCTCCAAACCAAACATGTATACTAACTCAAAAACATCCTACAGACTCAACCATGTGGTCAAATCGCCAAAATAACATCATATACAACGAATTAAGCCTTAAAATCCATGATTTCTTCCAAATTTCATAAAACATCAAATTTTCCATTCTAAGTCCGAAACACGTCAAACAACGTTCGTTTTCAACCGAACTTTACAGGAAGCGCTTAAACTACATATAAGACCTGTACCGGGCGCCGGAACCAAAATACGGGCCTGATACCATCACATTTTAAACAATTTTCAATTTTGTTTTCCTTAAATATTTTCAGAAAATAATTTTACTCAAAAAATTATTTCTCGGGACCTCGAATTTCGATTCCGAGCATATGCCCGAGTCCCATATTTTTCTACGAACCCTCCGGGACTGTCAAATCACGGGTCTGGGTCCGTTTACCCAAAAATGTTGACCTAAGTCTACTTTACTCATTTTAATACCAAATTTTTGCATTTTTCACAGAATTTCACATAAAAGCTTTTCGGCTACTCGCCCGGACTGCGCACACAAATCGAGGCAACTAAAAATGAAGTTTGTAAGGCCTCGGGAGCACAGAAGGAGAGAGAAAACAGGTGATGACCCTTTGGGTCGTCACATTCTCCACCTATAAAACAACCGTTCGTCCTCGAATGGACAAAAGAAAGAAGTACCTGAGTCGGGGAACAGATGGGGATAACGGCTCCGCATATCAGACTCGGACTCCCAGGTTGAAGCCTCAGGAGGCTGACCTCTCCACTGAACACGAACAGAGGGAAAACTTTTGGATCTCAACTGACGAACCTGCCGGTCTAAAATAGCCGCCGGCTTCTCCTCGTAAGACATGTCTTTGTCCAACTGGACAGTGCTGAAATCTAACACGTTTGCTGGATTGCCGTGATATTTCTGAAGCATGGATACATGAAAAAATGGATGTACGGCTGATAAGCTAGGTGGCAATGCAAGTCTATAAGCCACCTCTCCCACTCGATCAAGAATCTCAAACGGACCAATGAACCTAGGGCTAAGCTTGCCCTTCTTCCCAAATCCCATCACGCCCTTCATAGACGACACTTGGAGCAACACACGCTCACTGACCATGAAAGCTACATCTCGAACCTTACGATCTACATAGCTCTTTTTCCTAGATTGAGCTGAATGAAGCCTTTCGTGAATGACCTTGACCTTATCCACGACCTCCTGAACCAAATCTGTACCCAATAATCGAGCCTGACCTGGCTCAAACCATCCAATCGGAGATCGACACCGCCTACCATATAAAGCCTCAGAAGGAGCCATCTGGATGCTCAACTGGTAGCTGTTGTTGTAGGCAAACTCCGCTAAAGGCATGAACTGATCCTACGAACCTCCAAAGTCAATAACACAAGCTCGGAGCATATCCTCCAACATCTGAATTGTCCGTTCTGACTGCCCGTTCGTCTGAGGATGAAATGTTATGCTCAACTATACCTGGCTGCCTAATTCCCGCTGAACTGCTTTCCGGAAATGTGAGGTAAACTGCGTACCTCGATCCGAAATGATAGATACCGGCACCCTGTGAAGGCGAACAATCTCCCGGATATAAATCTCAACTAACCTCTCGAATGAATAGGAGACTGCCTCAGGAATGGAATGCGCTGACTTGGTTAGCCTATCAACAATGACCCAAACGGCATCAAACTTCTTCCGAGTCAACGAGAGTCCATTAACGAAGTCTATAGCAATCTTCTCCCACTTTCACTCGGGAAATTCAATCCTCTGAAATAAACCACCAGGCCTTTGATGCGCATTTTTAACCTGTTGACAGTTCAAACACCGCGCCACGTATGTCACAATATCCTTCTTTACTCTACGCCACCAATAATGCTGCCGCAAATCCTAATACCTCTTCGTGGTAGCTGGATGAATAGAATACCGAGGACTGTGGGCCTCCTCTAGAATCAACTCTCGAAGCCCATCCACATTAGGTACACAAATTTGCCCTTGCAACTCTCAATATCCCAAATTTTTTTTTCTAACTCCCAAGTTCTTCAGATATTTTGGTAGAGTCTCCCCTGTAACTGGGCCTATCCACCTGTTAGAGTAACACCAAAACAACTCCTAATAATATTTCCACAACCCGATAAAACACCATAAAGTATATATCAATAACACTGACTTCCGCATTACAAGCAAGGCATTATCGCAATGATATCTTGACATAAAACGCTTCATATGTATGACCATAACCACATCTCCTAGTCTAAAACTCAATAATTACGATCTAAATACTTATCATTACATAAATATGCGAGGATCTCGTCCTTAGTGCTGAGTCACTGGTATTATGCACGGCGTGCCAACCGAAATATTTCATTTCTCCTTCTTTCAAATGTCTTTCATTTAACAATATCACAACATATAATTATTGACTTAGCCATCTCCGTCGAATCTCTCAACAGGAGCATTCACATAAGCGGATCTCAGAATTATGAAGCTCGCTCATAAGTGGAGCACAATAGAACGACTTGCCACGATACTCATAACCGAATCAAATTAAGAAAAATTGTCACTTTATATCTATTCGAAACCGTACTAGTAACGACACCATCTAATGTTGCGACCTCAGCCACACCATAGAAAATATATCAATGGCTGGGTCTCCACCTCTAACATCCTCATCCCTACCTCTGGCTGGCCATGTAAGCTGAGTATTGACTGCAATGGGACACGTAGACTGAGTGATTTCATAAATTATATTTCTCCAAGTATAGGACATTTTTTCCCATGATGTGCCTAGTATTTCCACATTCATAACAATTCCTTTGAGGGCTCAACTAACTTATTGAACCTGATGACATATTCAGACATTGTCATGGTGACCTGGCACAATCATTCAAATAACATATACCACATATTGCAGAGAACGCGGGAGGTAAACTCCTTCAAAAAATTTCTTAAAATAGGGCTGAGTAGGTGATGTTGCATTGGCCAATCTGCCCTCTTCGTAGGCTTTCCACAAACACTGGTGGCCAATTTCCCCTTTTGCTATGCTGCCTTAACACTGCTGAGCTACCCCATTTATTCATATACTCTTCATTATTCTTTGGGGGTGATTCTTACCCCTATTTACGCACAACGATCACAAAGGTAAAACTCCATACAGATAAATCTTGGCACAAACCATATAGTCGACAAGGTCGTCTACCACTGTATTTCCTCCAAAGCACCGCAAATCCGCAACCGTGAGTGCCACAATGAGTAGACCTTTTGTAAATTTAAAGTTGTTCCCCTAACTCCCTTGATACTGAAGTGTTGGAATATTAAGGAGGCAGACATACCATAAGTTCCAACCTTACCCCCTGCAAGTACCAAGCCTTAAATATGTATAAATTATTAGGGAACCTTTCCGTACCATATATATACATTCCAAGCCAAAACTGACATAACACATGACCATACGATCCATTCACTGATAGTGGAATTCCCCATTTGGCGCTAACTCAAAGGTCACAACATCCGATAATCCACAATATTTGTCCTTCAGAACTCAAATAAATCAGCTAGACGTCAAGGTCCGTTGAACCCCTACATGATTCATTAGGTGATCTCCTAATACGTCTGCATCTTTCGTTGGAACCACAACTGGTCTGGTAAATACATTATCTTTCCACTACCCCTACTTGTCATCCGAAGCACAGTGAAATCAACCACCTCGCTTTCGACTATTCTCACGTCAATACCTCATAGAAGCGGTCAAGAAAATTCTGTGGGTCCTCAAAAGATGCACCACTGAAAGTGGTAGCGAAGAGTTTGGTGAAACCTATCCGACCTTTACAAAACTTCTGAAGACGTAGTTGATCTATCACCGGTCGGTGCCATTGTTCGGCTGAATAAGCGATACGTGACTTCTCCATTCGTGGAAAGACAATAGTAGAAATTGAATTAGCTTTGAGTAACAGAACCGCACGACAAGAAAGAACAAATGTGAGACTTTTTCCTAACTCTGTAGCCTCTGGGAGATAAATATAAACGTCTCCGTACCGATCCCTCAGACTCTACTAAGCATGTCCGTAAGTTGTGAGACCTATGTAACCTAGTGCTCTGATACCAACTTGTCACGACCCAGATTTCCCGCCCTCGGAAGTCGTGATGGCGCTTACTAATAGGAGCTAGGCAAGCCAACTCTTGTTTACCTTTTTCATTCTCAGGATTCTTCTTTTAACAATTTAACAATAATAATAATATAAATGCAGCGGAATAATTTAAATGAGCAGAAGACTTAAGTTAACAAAACTAATGAAATACTGAAATTTGATTAAAACCTCTATCCAAGACTGGTGTCACGTACTCACAAACTACTAAGAGTGCTAAATATAACGTCCGAAAGAAAATATAATTGTTTGTCTCAAAATACATGAGATAACAGACTGAAATAAAGATAGAAGAGACGCCGGGTCTGCGAACGCCTGCGAGGCTACCTCGATGTCTAGCTGGTCTGAGTGCTAACACCCGCGCTATTGTTGCTGCTGTCCAAAACCTGTGTCTGTGCAAAAGAGCACAGAATGTAGTATTAGCACAACCGACCCCATGTGCTGGTAAGTGCCTAGCCTACCCCGGCGAAGTAGTGACGAGGCTAGGACCAGACACCCAATTAATCCTGTACAGTTCATATATATATATATATATATATATACACAACAAGGAAGTACAAGAAACAATCCGTCAATGTGGGAAGGGAACATGCTTCAGGGGTATCAGATATAAACAGGATATCAGGAATAACGGAGAAACAATCTACAGTTTAACGTATAATATGGAAATAAGAAATACTTTCATATTCAGATCATCTTGTTGCAGGCGTGCAACCCAATCCCAATCCTCATATCTCCTGGTAGGCGTACCACTCGCTCCCATTTCATTATATCATTTGTGGTAGGCATACCACTCGTTCCCATTTCAATATATCATTTGTGGTAGGCGTACCACTCGCTCCCATTTCAATATCATTTGCGGTAGGCGTACCACTCGCTCCCATTTTAATATATCATTTGTGGTAGGCGTACCACTCGCTCCCATTTCAATATATTATTTGTGGTAGGAGACCACTCGCTCCTATTTCAATATATCATGTGTGGTAGGCGTACCACTCGCTCCCATTTCAATATATCATGTGCGGTAGGCGTACCACTCGCTCCCATTTCATCAATATCTTGTAGTAGGCATACCACCCGCTCCCATTTTATTAAGTCAACAGTTCTTCCAAATATAATTTACTCTAACAAACACAACAATTAATACGAATTCAAAGAAAACAAGTACACAAAAATTATGATTCACTTAGGAAAACAAATAATGACAACTAGCAATCAATTCACATAAACATTTACCAATTATGGCATAAATTCAATAATAACAAGTAACACAGTAAAGGGAAATGTCACGTAAAGAATCACAGTAATATTAGAATAAGACAATTAATGCACCTGAACTGATAACAATAAGAAATCATGACAAACGGCAATAAGTGCACGACATCACCCTTCGTGCTTTTATACTTTTCCTCACCCAAACAACAATTTCAAACAAGGGCAAGGGAATAAACAAAACAGTAATAGAAATCCCGGTAAGGGAACACAATTAAACAATTAAACCCCGACAAGGGTACAACAATTAAGCAATAAAATTCCCGGCGAGGGAGATACCAACAATTTAACAAAATATCTCAGCAAGGAATTATTTAATACTTCTTTCTCTTTCTTTCATTTCTTACTTGTAATTCATTTTACCACTTGAGTTAATGCTCCAAAGGGTTCAATCATCTCATATACTTTCACAATTTTAATAGAAATCATCATTCAAACATGGAAGATATAACAAAATCCAAATATTCGTAATGTAAAGACTCACGGTCATACTAGACACCATTGTATAGATACTCGTCATCATTCCTATACATCGTACCCGACAATTACCAAGTAACAAATATGACTCAACTCCTATTCCCTGAAGCTAGGGTAGATCAAACACTTATCTCGGAGTTCTATGGCCAATTCAATCCTTAAGCACCACTTTTCCTTTCGAATTTGGCTTCAATTCAACTGTATCTAGACTTATAATATCATCAATAATACTAAACAATCCAATCAAAATGCCTATATATATTTTTCTAAATATTCTGCCAAAAATTCTAAAAATCGACCCCAGGGCCGCTTGGTCAAAATACGAGGTTCGGACCAAAATAAATTCACCCATTCACCCACGAGTCCAAATATATAATTTGCTTTCAAGTGCGACCCCAAAACGAGGTCTAATTCACGAAATATTTGAAAACCCTAACCCTACCCAATTCTTAATTTTCTACCTATTTTCACATGTTTAGGCCTAGGAATTTAATGGGTGTTGATAAAAATGGAAGGAAACAAGTTAAAGACTACTTACCCAGAAGTTCTTTATGAAGAAGAGCTCCAAAAATCGCCTAGATGTTTTGGGGAATAAGGGGTTTGTGAAATGGGGAAAAATTTTCGAAAGTGTTTTGTTTTGGGACTTAAATCACTGGGCAAAAATTTTCCCTTCTCGTTCGCGATAAGGGTGTCGCGTTCGTGAAGAGTCAGGCATACAATGCATTCGCGGAGCTTTTGGCTCTCCAGGCCTTCGCGTTCGCGTGCCACTGGACGCGTTCGCGATGAACAAAGGCGATCCCCTTCCCCTGCACCATTCGTGTTCGCGAGTATAGGGCCGCGTTCGCGAGTATAGGTCCGCGTTCACGAAGGGTTTCCCTCTTGTGCTTCGCCTTCACATCCCATATATCTCGTTCACGATGAAGGACTGAGCTCTTGGGAAAATTACCTTATGCGTTCGCGAGAGTGCCCACGCGAACGCGAAGAACGAATTCCCTGGGCACCAACAACAGATTTCCTGCAATATTTTCTAAGTCTAAAACCACTCCGAGACACCTCCGAAATACACCCGAGCCCTCGAGGCTCCAAACCAAACATGCATACTAACTCAAAAACATCCTACGGACTCAACCGTGCGATCAAATCGCCAAAATAACATCATATACAACGAATTAAGCCTTAAAATCCATGATTTCTTCCAAATTTCATAAAACATCAAATCTTCCATTTTAAGTCCGAAACATGTCACACGACATCCGTTTTCAACCGAACTTTACAGGAAGCGCTTAAACTACATATAAGACATGTACCGGGCACCGGAACGAAAATACGGGCCCGATACCATCACATTTTAATCAATTTTTATTTTTATTTTCAATAAATATTTTCAGAAAATAATTTTACTCAAAAATTCATTTCTCGGGACCTCGGATTTCGATTCCGGGCATATGTCCGAGTCCCATATTTTTCTACGGACCATCCGGGACCGTCAAATCATAGGTTCGGGTCCGTTTACCCAAAAATATTGACCAAAGTCAAATTTACTCATTTTAATACCAAATTTTTGCATTTTTCACAGAATTTCACATACAAGCTTTCCGGCTACTCGTCCGGACTGCGTACACAAATCGAGACAACTAAAAATGAGGTTTTCAAGGCCTCGGGAGCACGGAAGGAGAGTGAAAATAGGTGATGACCCTTTGGGTCGTCACAGAGGGGCAGCTGGAGCGGACCGCAGTTGCAGTCAATATTCCGCAGAAGCAGGACCGCATCTGCGGTGGTGCTGTCGCAGAAGCGAAAAGGGGGAGGCCCAGGAGAGATATGCGACATTGTAACCGCACCTGCGGAACCGCAGAAGCGGTCAAGGAACCGCATGTGCGGAAATAGCTGGAGGTAGAGGGGTTGTTTTAAAATCGGGATTTGGCCATTTCTCTCATATTTTTCATAGCTTGGGCGATTTTTGGGGAGATTCAAGAGAGGGTGTTCATCATCAACGACAATTTAAGATATCCCCACCTATTATGAGTTAAATATATCAATTATGTACGGATTTAAGCATGAATTGTGTAAAAAAACTTGGGGTTTTGAAGAAAAAACCTAGAAATCTTATTCTTGGAATTTAATCACGATATGGAGTATGGAATTTAGTAAAAATTATATATTTGAGTTCGTAAGGTCATGGGTAATCTTTATCTTAGAAAAATTTCGGATTCCAGGCATGTGGGCGCGAGGGTGTTTTGGTCAACTTTTCGTTCGGAGTTAGGAATTGCTATAAAATAGATTGTAATGAATGATTGAGCATATATTAATGGATTTGTGTAATTGTTGGCTAGTTTTGGAGCGTGGTGCATCAAGTAGAGTCTTTGGAAGGGCATGGAATGCCGGTTATGGATCTTCGGAGCGAGGTGAGTCTTCTTTCTAACCTTGTAAGAGGGAACTGTCCCCATAAGTGAAATAATTGATTATGTGCTCCTATTTGTGGGGCTAGGACCCAAAAGCATGCTATACTTTGAATATTTGTAATCTTATGGACATAAATTGCTTA
Source organism: Nicotiana glauca (assembly GCA_026770625.1). Lineage (NCBI taxonomy): Eukaryota > Viridiplantae > Streptophyta > Magnoliopsida > Solanales > Solanaceae > Nicotiana > Nicotiana glauca. The sequence goes on from MU722859.1 coordinate 17,737, forward strand.
AACCACATCAAAATAGTAAATTAATTTCTAACAAGATCTAAACCTCATTTTCCCTAAATTGTTAAAAGAGAATTAGCTTTTCTTTGGATAATTGCCCCATGTTGGCTTCGTGATTGATTGTCTCTATGTGTTTATTTTTGGAACGGGTCGAACGCCTCGGCAGATTAAATAGATGCATCTATAGGCGCGCCATCGACCCTCGGCAAGTGCACAGTTTATTTCTGTTGGATCGGGCCGTTGCCTCGGCATGATTGCGCATGATATATATATATGTATATATATATATATATATATATATATATATATATATATATTGTTGCCTCAGACTTCTAAATGTTGATATTGCCTTTCGTGGCTTGATATAAATTGATAAGATGATTAAAAGTAATCCTTGAAAATCCTTGATTATTTATTGAAGGTATTTACCTATTTTCCTGCTTCGTGAATTAATACTACTATATAAATTCATGATTTCCTCACATTTTAGTATATTGTTAATTGAGCTATAGTAAGTGTCAAAGTTGACCATCTCGTCTCTACTTCTTCGAGATTAGGCGGGACACTCATTGAGTATACATTGTTTACGTACTCATACTATACTTTTGTGCATTTTTATTGCATAGGTATATGTAACCCTAGTGGCCTACTGGGCGTAGCAGCATGGAAGATTCTGGGACTAGGCGAATTGTATTATTCGAGGGGACCCGCAACTAGCATAGTCCCTTCCAGTATATTGTATTTGTTTCTGGTCCACTGTATTTCAGACGGATGTGGTATTTTATTTTCCTTATCTGTAGATGCTCATGCACTTGTGACACCGAGTTCTGGGAGGATTTTGGATTATTTAGTATTAAGTCTTTTATCGACTTTATGTTCATTTTTGTAAAATTTTTATTATCTGATATTTAACGTATAAGAAAAAAATGATTTCCGCAAATATTAAAACTGAAATTTAATTCTGCAGTCTTGGTTTGCTTGTCTGACAGCGGTATCCGGCGTCACCACGACCATTAGTAGATTTTGGGTCGTGACAAAACACTTACTACAATCTGAGAGCATTGTCTGATGCATCAATTAGCAAATGATAAATCTTTAAATTATCTCATCTCATCCACATATAAAACGGAAAGAAAGTGAAGAAACAGACATAGTGAAGGGAAATAGTCTGTCATCAAGACAGAAGGCAAAATGGCGAGGTCCAATAGAGAAATAAAATGACTCAACGTTAGAAATTATTCAAAGCTTAACTTCTTGTAGAAATTAGTTATCTACATGGCAGAAACTATGAACAAGGAGATCTCTATGAGGAGGTTTATATGCAGTTACCTCAGGGATTTTACAAGCAGGGGGAGTTGAAGGTATGCAGGTTTATGAAATCTCTCTATGGTCTCAAACAAGCATCCAGATAATAGAACATAAAAATCAATGAAGCACTTACCTTTAAATTATTTTTATGTTAGAGGGCTCCTTTGAGTTGATGTTTTCTCTCGTTCATCGTATTAGACAACATAAAGATTGTCTAATTGTAACTCTAATGGTGGTTGAAAGAAATTATAACCACCCAAAGTGGTAAAATTTCTATACTTGCCATGATCAAATTCATGTATGATTGTGGCAAAGAATTGAAAACCCGTCCCATTAAATTTGCTTCATTCTCATTCCCTATGTAATAAATCTGAAAGAAGACAAAATTATTACTACGAATGTATCAACGGATGTGGACGTGTCGATAGACGAAATTATAATCGTCATCATTGTGGTAATGAGATCAATAAGGATTCTCAAAATAATCCTTCACGTTTCCCGCTTGGCAACAAGGTACCAAATACCACGGTAATAGAACCATTATCTTTATTCCTTAAAACATATTAGTAGCACTTTCGCTTTATTTTATTGATAATTTTGTATACGTTCCCTGCTTGGCAACAAGGTACAATCTCAATCAATCAGCTATTTAAAACAAGAAAAAATTCTGCATATCACTAAGGCTCACCATATATAATTATTTATGTGCAAAATTTTTTATTTTTCGCCTTGGATATTAACAATGAGAGTGTAAGTATAGATCCTACGCTTTAATTAGAGATCTTGACTGTAAAAGTTTATATAAAGATCTGAAGTTGCTGACTTTAAATTTTAAGTAATGATGACTGCTACAAAAATGTGTCTCAGTCTTTATTATTTTGTTCCATTCTTTGATCCTTTTTAAGTTGTAATAGATATTTGGAATTACTGATGTAGCCCTTTTCTGCTATTGCTGCTGCTTATTTGTATGTACTCTGGCAGGATGGGAATTCATTTTACCTTCGCAAAGAATTTGTTGTTTTGATCGTTGAATGAATATGAATTAGATGTCAAGTGAAATTGCTCACATATACTTTTATGATAATGCCATTAGGCAAAATTGGAAAAAGGTAGACATAGATATTTATTTACGAAAAGGATTGAACTATTCATTTTTGGTTGTTCTTTTAGGTTTCTATTGGTGGATTTCTCTGAAGTACCTACAAGAATTTTGGCCTTTAGCGAGGTGAAATTTTGTCATTACAAGTCCAAATCCGGTCGCGATAAGTCTATAACGACCGAGAAAATCCAGTCGTCACCGGTCGTTAAAAGCCCCAGCGTTAAAAGTTAACGAGCTGTCACGACCCAATTTTGGATTGTGACCGGCGCTTAGGAGCAAGTGTTCCCAAGTTGCCTCATCAGTAATTTTACAGAAAATCGGATAAAGTTTTTCCTGTTTTTGGACCATTCCAAAAATTTTCCTGTCTCAAATGAACAACCAAACATCCTAATATCATACCAAATAATTGACAACTTGTCAATTAACCAATGCAAGTCTCCACCATAACTAAACCACCAACTAACCACTAGAAATACTAATTTATCTCCAACTTTGATAAATGAGAACGATACTCAACATAAGACCATAATAACAAAATAATACTCATGAAACTAAAATAATGACTATGGAGCGACTCTAAGAGTTCAATTAAAACACCATAACAATAAAAAAATCTCTGCCCACGCGAATAAGTGCGAGGCTCACCGAGAAATATCAACTTGTGCGCTCTAATTAACGAAATCCTCGCCTGCATCAACTGCTGTCTCTGTAAAAACATTAGCGGGGAATGAGTCGCTAGCTCAGTGAGTAATAACACTTAACCACAACCGTTTTTATTTGGGGACAAGTTAGAAACATGCTAGTATCTCAAAGAGAAAATACATAAAAATGCCCTTTCAAAAACAATAAATAATTTTCAGTCTCATCACGCTTTTCTTGTAGTAAAATATAATTAACAATTTAGTAATAAGCTCGGTTGCCACTGTATAATATCAGTATTCACATTTTGAGATGTTTCAATGAACAGATCATGTAATCGGTATAACTGTGGGCTTCTTCGCAAGAAGTCAAATATAACAGTAGTCCCTACTCGAGGGAAATCGGTAACGGTATGCTAGTTCTACCTTCCCACTAGCGTGGGCTATAACTTTAATCGGTAATCTGTATGTACAAGGTGACTAGGTCTAACGAACCCGCCGTTAGCTACGGGATCCTTCAATGTCTACTCCCATTTATACTTTTCTCTATAATCCGTATATATACTCGTAGAAACTATTTTAAAATATTATAGGACATTTCGGTTCTTATCAAATCATATAATTTTCTTTCGCTAACAGTAAATTCAAGTAACGATAAAATAGATCTAGTGACAACGAAAATATTTAAAACCACGATATTCATCTCAATTAACTATTTCGGTATCATCTCGAGTAAAAGACTTGTCCCACATGCCACTCAAAATAGTCGGTAACATATTCATATTAAAAATCATGTGTAAATCATGCAAGTTATGAAAACATAAATTGCGGTAAGATTACTACTCACAGTACTCGGGCCGAAATACCAACCGCTTCACCTCAAACAACTCGTACAAATTCCTCCAATCAATCTATAATTACATAATATCGATCTCATATTAATTGCCTCATCTAGGCTAAATCCATCATTAATTTAGAATACCCAATCATCGGGGTTCATGTTTGAATCTTAGTTTGTGAATTTATATTTAATCATAGAATTAGTCAATAATTCTATCAATTTCAAACTATTTCGTATACTTTATTTCTAAAAAATTAGACCTATCAGTAACTAAACCAAACTTTATAGCCCTACTGTCCATAGTAATAATTTATTTATTTATAAAAAAAATTACTGATATGGAAATTCTTTTGTACTACATGAAATTGCATAAATGCAGTGAAACAATTCAATAGATGAGAAGAAGAAAGTTAACCTCTTGAGTCGAAGGAGAACTTTAATACTTCCAATATCAAGCCCCAATTCTTCATAAAGCCTTTGTCCAAAACTTTGTTCTTCTTCCTCTCTTTTCTTATTTTCTCTTTCTTCCTTCTTTGTTTCTGTTTTTTTTTCTCGTTTTCTTGAAGCAGAATGCTTCGTCCTTTTCCCCTTGCCCTTTTTTTTCAATTGGGCAGATTTTTCTAACCCTTGCGACTTATGTCACATTAATGGGCTAAGCCCACTTGTATTTTTTTTTTTTTGGATTTGTTTTATTTAGTTTCATTGTTTTTTTTGTAGAAGTTTCTTATTATTATTATTATTATCATTATTATTATTATTTGCTAATGACCAAGACACCCTTGCTAAAAATATAGGGTATTATATCCTCCCCACCTTATGAAATTCGGTCCGTGAATTTAACTTAAGTACATACATGTAGACTGTAACAAATGGGGATACTTCACTTGCATATCTTTTTCTATTTACCAAGTAGCTTCTCCTACTGTATGATTTCGCCATAAGACTTTTATGAACTCAATTTATTTTGACCGTAGCTTTCTTACTTGCCTATCAACAATAGCCATCGGTTCCTCCTCGTAAGTCAACTTCTCATCAAGCGGTATAGCAGGTGCTTCTAGCACCTGAGATGAGTCTGATAAACATTTTCTTAGCATTGAGACATGAAACACTGGATGAATAAGGACAACTCAGGATGAAGTGCCAAATGATAAGCCACAACTCCCACTCGGTCAAGTATTTCATAGTGACCTACAAACCTCAGGCTCAACTTACCTCTTCTTCCGAATCACATCACGCCCTTCATAGGAGATACCTGTATGAACAACTTGTCTCCAATTGTGAACATTAAGTCTCTTCTTCTCTAATTTGCATAAGATTTTTTTTTGTCTGTTTTATATTGTGAGCAATCGCGGTCTGATCAATTGGACCTTGTCAATAGCTTCTTGTATTAAGTTGAGTCTCAATAAGTTAATCTCACCAGCTTCAAATCTTCCGCTAGGAGAACGACATCTTCTACCATATAATTCTTCGTACGACGTCATCTGAATACTAGACTGGAAGCTATTGTTGTAAGCAATTTCAGCTAAAGGTAGATAAGCGTCTAACTACCTCCAAACTCAAGAATACAATCTCTCAATATATCCTCCAAGATTTGTATAGCACATTCGGACTTTGCGTTTGTGTACCATAAAACTAGTACTAAGATCTACTCATGCACCCAATATTTCTTGAATTGATTTTCAAATCGTGAAGTGAATGTGATCCTCTATTAGAGCTGATAGACAATAGAGCTCTATTGAGTCAGATAACTTTCTGTTCATGTATATCAATGCATGTTTTACCTCACTATAAGAGGTTTTGACTAGCAAGAAATGTGGCTACTTGGTAAGCCAATTTACAACTTTCCCACATATAATCATACCTCTAATGGCTTGAGTAATTTAGTCATACAATGTATTGTTCTGTTGTATTTCCACTTCAGAGTCTTAAGTTGTTTTAGTGGGAATGTAAGTTACAAGTGCTTGTCTTAACATACCGATAAGTCAAATAGTTAGAAACAAAGTTAACGAATTTTTTTCCTTCTTTCTTTTCCAACCAATCAATTTTTTTATAGACATGGTGCATCTTATAGACCTGAGATATACAGGGTATCTAGAGTTGTAAGCTCCATCACGAATAGCTTGTCTCCTCCCATATATGTTTGCCGCACATAATTAATTACCTAGTCGAATAATACCCCCACTATTAACAGTTATATCCTTGTTTTTACTAGCTAGAAACTAAATGCGATAATTAAATAGTCGTTCATCCTCGTTGTCACGACCCAACTCCCAAACCCGATCGTGATGGCGCCTCTCGTGAAGACAAGGCCATCCATAACAATGTTACACCTCCTTTAAAGCATTTAATTAACATTAATAGTTCTAACACATGCGTAATATAGCAAAGAGTTCGGTAATAGAAATAATAACGAGGGAAAACCATCTCGACATAGCCCAAACCGAGGTGTCACAAGTCATGAGCTACTATAGAATTTCTATAAGTTTACAAAACAGAATGTCTGATACAGAAGTCTGGAATAACTGAAATAGCATAAAATAGGGGAGTCCAGGGGCTGCGGACGTCAACAACTGCCTCGAAGCTCCGATCTCGCTACTTGATATGGGAAGGATGTCAGTGCTCAGGTGCGGACTCTGCTAATCCTGAATCTGCACGCATGGTGCAGGGAGTAATGTGAGTACTCCGACCGAGTAAGTAATAATAATAAATAATAACCAAAGATAATAAATCACATAACTGCACAAAGCAATTCTATATCAGGAAATAAAATAATATAACAGTACAGAATCAAGTGAAACTCCTTTTTAAATAAATCAGGTAAATCAGGTAAAACAACAAGTAAATAGTGAGTAGAAATCTGCCCCTCGGGCCCAGCATCAATCGCTCAGAACAGTATTAGCCCCTTGGGCTCAGCATCAGTCACTCAGAACAGTATCAGCCCCGCGGGCTCAGTATAATTTCACATGGGTACCCGCGCTCACTGGGGGTGTACAGACTCCGCGAGGGGCCCTTTACGGCCCAAGCGCGTGGCATATAAAACAAGGCCAGAAAGCCTTCTCACATCACACTCGAGGCCTGAAAGCCTCCTCACATATCACTCGAGGTCTGAAAGCCTCCTCACAATACACTCGAGGCCTGAAAGCCTCCTCATATCACGCTCAAGGCCTGAAAGCCTAACTCAGTCCAAAAAATATCATAAGCCCTTCGGGCATCAATAAAATAATAGTTCTCAGCCCAGACAACTGTGACATATCAGTAAAATCTCAAAATTCAATTAAAACGACTGAGTTTGCAAAAGAGTATAATCATTAGGACTGAGTTCAAATAACGTGTCAAAATAGTGAGGAAATAGTGATAACAATCCCTGAAGGATTCAAATAATCGGCATTAAGCCCAAAACATGGCAATAAGCCCCAATCACGATGATAATCAAATCAACTTAGTCAAATACGCGGTAAAATATCAAACAGGACAGACCAAGTCACGATCCCCAGTAGTAAACAACCCCGCGCTCGCCATTAAGCGTGTATTTCACGTCAATATAGCACTTCGTTGTGCAAATCCGGGGTTTCAAACCCTCAGGATATCATTTACTTTCATTACTCACCTCAAGCCGGCCAAAATCCTAGCTCGTTATGCCCTTGCCTCACAAATCGACCTCCTCGCGCGTCGAATCTGGTCAAAATCACAACGAATACATCACAATAGGCTAAGGAAACATAACCCAATCGAAAAGACTCGAAAAATATCAAAAATCACGAAATTTGCAAAACCCGAGCCCCGGGTCCACTTCTCAAAATCAAAAAATTAACATCACCGGATTCCTTATCTCGCCACGAGTCTATACGTATCAAAATTACCAACATCAGAGTCCATTTGACCTCTCAAATTCCACTTTGAAATACCAAATTTCCAAGCCCTAACTTTACCCTCTTTTGATGAATTTCCACAAATTTCCATATTAATTCTATCATTAAATCATGTATTAATGTCAAGGAACTCACCTTCATTCACACCTAGTCGAAATCCCCTTCAATTCCCGTCCAATTTCTCTCAAGGTCGATCAAAAATGGTGGAAATGAACTTAAGCTCGTGGAACAAAATGAGCTTTAAAACACCTTCTCTGAACACTAGTTTCCGTATCTGCGGTTACTTTACCGCACATGCGACTTCCGCTTCTGCGGTAGCACCTCTGCTTCTGCGGATCTTCAATAGGCCTAGGACCTCTTTTGCAGTAAATATCCCGCTCCTGTTGTCTCCTCACCTGCGCACCACTTTCCGCTTCTATTGAATACCCCTCATAAACGCGGACCGCTTCTGCGTAAACCGCAGCTGCGGAAACCCCTCGCTTCTGCGGAAATTCTCCAATCGACCCATGCTCGCACCTGCGCCCCATGACTTCGCATCTGCGGACCGCACCTGCGGCCCCTTTTCTGCAGATGCGGGAATAACATATACCAGTAGACCTCAGTTTTTCATCAAGTCCAAAAATCATCCCGATGGCCATCCGAAATCACCCCGAGGCCTCGGAACCTCAACCAAAAGTGCCAACCCATACTAAAACATCATTCAAATTTTCTCCAATCATCAAAACACCACAAACGACACCAAAACCATCAAATTACATCGGATTCAAGCGTAAGTTCTTCTAAAACTTCCGAATTACGTATTTGATCAAAAACCCGACCAAAACACTTCCGAATGATCTGAAATTTTCCACACACATCCAAAATTACCTAACAAAGCTACAACAACTTTCGAAATCCCATTCCAACCCTCGGATCAAAATCTCACCTATCAACCAGAATTCGCCAAAATACTAACTTCGCCAATTCAAGCATAATTCAACACCGGACCTCCAAAATCAATTCCGATCACACTCCTAAGTCACAAATCATCCCCCGAAGCTAACCAAATCACCGAAAATCACATCCGAACCCTCTAACTCAAGAGTCAACATCCGGTTGACTTTTCCAAATCAAGCCTTCCTTTAAGAGACTAAGTGTCTCATTTTCATCTAAAACCAATCCAAATCGACTCATTCACCCAAGACTCCTATAATGAAACATAAGGTAGCAAAAAATGGGGAAAATAGGGCGGTAACTTACGTGACGACGGGTCGGGTCGTCACATCCTCTCCTACTAAAACAAACGCTCGTCCTCGAGCGGGTCAAGAAACATAACTGGAGCCTCAAATATGTGAGGATATCTGCTCCGCATCTCCCGCTCGGTCTCCCAAGTAGCCTCCTCTACGGGCCGACCTCTCCATTGCACCTTTATCGAAGCTATATCCTTTAATCTCAACTTTCAAACCTGATGACCCAAAATAGCCATTGGCTCCACATTATAGGTCAAATCATCATCCAACCGAACAGTGCTGAAATCTAGTACATGAGACGGGTCCCCAACATACTTCTGGAGCATAGATACATGAAATACTGGATGTATGCCCGACAAGCCGGGTCGCAAGGCAAGCTCATAAGCCACCTTCCCAATCCTACTAAGTACCTCAAAAGGTCTAATAAACCGCAGACTCAGCTTCCCTTTCTTCCCAAACCGCATAACACCCTTCATGGGCGAAAGCTTCAGTAAGACCTTCTCACCCACCATATATGACACATCCCGAACCTTCCGGTCTGCATAACTGTTCTAACGCGACTGTGCTATACGAAGCCTCTCCTGAATCATCTTCACCTTTTCTAAGGCATCCTGAACCATCTCTGTCCCCAATAACCTAGCCTCGCCTGGCTTGAAACATCCAACCGGAGATCTACACCGCCTTCCATACAACGCCTCATACGGAGCCATCTGAAAGCTCGTTTGATAACTGTTGTTGTAGGCAAACTTGGCAAGCGGCAAAATCTCATCCCAAGAACCCCCAAAATCATTAACACAGGCACGCAACATGTCCTCCAATATCTGAATAGTACGCTCGGACTGCCCGTCCGTCTGAGGATGAAATGATGTGCTCAACTCTACCTACGTACCCAACTCTCGCTAAAATGTCCTCCAGAACTGAGAAGTGAACTGAGTACCTCTATATAGATAATAGACACTAGAACACCATGCAATCAAACAATCTCCCGGATAAAGATTCCTGCTAGCCACTTCGAAGAATAGGTAGTACATACCGGAATGAGGTGCACGGACTTGGTCAGCCTGTCCACAATCACCCAAATCGAATTGAACCTCTTAAAAGTCTGAGGGAGACCACTCACAAAATCCATAGTAATCCTCTCCCACTTCCACTCGGGAATAATCATCCGCTGAAGTACACCACCCTGCCTCTAATGCTCATATTTTACCTGCTGACAGTTGAGACACCGAGCCACAAACCCTATGATATCCTTCTTCATCCTCCTCCACCAATAATGCTGCCTCAAATCCTGATTCATCTTTGCGGCACCAGGATGAATGGAATACCACGAGCTGTGGGCCTCCTCTAATATCAACTCCCGAAGCCCATCCACATTGGGCACACAAATCCAGCCTTGCATCCGCAACACACCATCCTCACCAATGGTCATGTCTCTGGCATCATCATGCTGGACCCTATCCTTAAGGACAAGAAAATGCGGGTCATCATACTGGTGCTCTCTGATGCGATCATCTAAGGAAGACTGAGAAACCGCACAAGCCAACACCCGACTAGGCTTCGAAATATCTAGTCTCACCAACCGATTGTCCAAAGCCTGAATGTCAACTGTAAAGGGCCTCTCCCCAACTGGAATGTATGCCAAGCTCCCCATACTAACTGCCTTTCGGCTCAAAGCATCGGCCACTACAATGTCATTCTCTGGGTGATACAGAATGGTAATATCATAGTTCTTAAGCAACTCTAGCCACCTCCGCTACTTCAAATTAAGGTCCTTATGCCTGAACAAATGCTGAAGACTGCGATGATTGGTGAATACCTCACAAGATACACCATACAAGTAGTGCCTACGAATCTTCAAAGCATGAACTATAGCAGCCAACTCCAAATCATGTACAGGGTAGTTCTTCTCATGGGGCTTCAGCTGACGAGAAGCATAAGCAATAACTCTACCCTCCTGCATCAATACACATCCAATCCCAACTCTCGAAGCATCACAATACACAGTATAAGAACCTACGGCTGAGGGAAAAACCAATACTGGAGTCGTGGTCAAGGCTGTCTTGAGCTTCTGAAAGCTCTCCTCGCACTCGTCCGACCATATAAATGGAGCACCCTTATGAGTCAACTTGGTCAAGGGCGATTCAATAGAGGAAAATCCCTAAACAAACCGGCGATAATAACTTGCCAACCCAAGAAAACTACGAATCTTTGTGGCTGAGGTCGGTCTAGGCCAACTCTGCACCGCCTCTATCTTCTTCGAGTCAACCTGAATACCCCCGCTGGACACCACGTTCCCCAAGAAAGCTACTGAGCTGAGCCAAAACTCGCACTTGGAGAACTTTGCATAAAGCTTCTCCTCCCTCAATCTCTGCAATACATCTCGCAAATGCTGTGCGTGCTCCTCCTGGCTACGCAAGTACACCAGAATATCATCAATAAAAACAATAACGAATGAATCTAGATACGGTCGAAATACACTGTTCATCAAATGCATGAACGCTGCTGGGGCATTAGTCAGCCCAAAGGACATAACAAGAAACTCATAGTGTCCACATCTAGTCCTGAAAGCAGACTTCATAATATTTGAATCCCTGATCTTCAATTGGTGATAGCCCGAACGGAGATCTATCTTGGAGAACACCCTCGCTCCCTGAAGCTGGTCAAATAAATTATCAATGCGAGGTAGGGGATACTTGTTCTTCACTGTTACTTTGTTCAATTGCCTGTAGTCAATGCACATTCTCATGGTGCCATCCTTCTTCTTCACAAATAGAATCATTGCACCCCACAGTGACATACTAGGCCGAATGAACCCCTTATCTAGGAGTTCCTAATGCTGATCCTTCAATTCTTTCAACTACGCTGGTGCCATACGATACGGAGGAATGGGCTGAGTGCCCGGCACCAGGTCAATACCAAAATCAATGTCCCTGTCCGGTGGCATGCCCGGCAGGTCTGCAGGAAAAACATCGGGAAACTCCCTCACAACTGGGATAAAATCAATGCTAGGAGTCTCGGCTCCCACATCCCTCAGGAATGCCAAATATGAAAGAAAACCCTTCCCAACCATATGCTGGGCCTTTAGGAATGAAATCACCCTGCTAGGAACATAATCAGTCACACCACGCCACTCGATCCTCGGTACAACCCTTCCCAACCATACGCTGGGCCTTTAGGAATGAAATCACCCTGCTAGGAACATAGTCAGTCACACCACGCCACTCGATCCTCGGTACACTCGGTATAGCCAGAGTGACTGTCTTAGCATGATAGTCTAACCTGTGGCAGACTGAAATAATACCTGTAATGACGGCATCTAAAGCAATGGCATCTGTCCTGACCTGAAAAGCATAAAAATGAGCATGACCATCGCTCGATCGAAATGCACCTTTGGGGCGACCCCTGGCTGCCTGACCTTCACCCCTAGCTAGCGGGGTGGGTGTTGAAGAAACTGGACCAGAAGACGAGGGCTGACCCCTCTGCTGAGATGAGCTAGCAGCACGACGAGGACACTGCCTCCACATATGCCCAAACTCTCCACACTCATAACATCTCCCAGGTGCTGGACAATCTGACTGAAGGGAACCCCTCGCTCCGGAGTGACTGGCTGACGCACTCGACCTAGAAGAACCCTGAACAAATGGAGCTTGAGATGAACTCTATGCTGGAAGAGCGCTGAGTGAAGGCTGACTCTACTGAGAACCACGATAACCACGACCTGAAGATGCTCCACAATACTTAGAACGGGCCAACTGAACGGGCCTGAAAGAACAACCTCGACCCTGTTGGAATTGGCCCCTCGAAGGAGCGCCACAGAAACTACCAGAACCTCGAGGCCTTTTGGCCTCCCTCTCATCTCGATCCTGGCGGCGAATCGACTCAATATCTCGAGCTACATCTACCACCTCCTTAAAAGAAGCACCCAGCACTCTCTCTCTGGTCATAAGAACACGGAAATGACAGTTAAGGCCATCCACAAATCTCCTGATCTGCTCACGATCAGACGGAACCATCCAGATGGCATGACGAGCCAACTCTGAGAACCTCATCTCATACTGAGACACAGTCATATCTCCTTGTCGTAGCCAGTCAAACTACCTACACAGTTCCTCCCTACGGGACCGCGATACATACTTCTCCAAGAAGAGAGCGGAGAACTCCTGCCAAGTCAAAGGTGCTGTACTAGCTGGCCTACGCCGCTCATACGCCTCCCACCAAGTGAAGGCAGCTCCAGTAAACTGAAAAGTAGTAAAAGCCATACCGCTGGACTCAAGGATCGCCGCTGTACAGATCATAAATTGACACATGTCAAGAAACCTTTGGCATCCTTGCCCTCAGATCCACTAAATGTCGGAGGCTGGAGTCTACCAAACCTCTCGAGGCGACGCTGCTCGTCCTCGGGCATAACTGGAACCCTGAACTCCTGTACTGGAGCAACTGGCTGAGCTGGAGGTGCCTCTGGAGTCTGTAATCCCTACATTACCTGCTCAGGTGTGCGACCAGCGGGGGTCTGATTGCCTCCCCCGGCCTGTGAAGTAGCTGCTGCTGTTGTGGTGGCTGAGACCACCTGAGCCAGGCCCGTGCAAACTGTCAATATCTGGGCCAATGTCTCCTGAAGATCCGAAATCACAATGGGCACAACTGGTGCCTGAACTGGTGTTGCTGGAGCCTGGTCCTGAGCTGCGGCAATTAGAGGATCCACAGGTGCTGCCCTTGCTGCTCTGCCTCTACCACGACCACGACCACGACCACGACCTCTGGTAGCCTCAGTGGGTGGTACTGGTGGTCAGCCGTCACGTCCGGTAGCTCGTGTCCTCACCATCTGTAAGAGAATAGAACAAAGAGAAATTTAGTACTCGGATCAACAAGTTCGCACGAAAGAAGTTTCAAGAATGTGAAGTTTTCCTAAAAGGTTCTGCATTCTCCCGAGGATAAGTACAGACGTCTCCGTACCGATCCGCGAGACTCTACTAAACCAGCTCATGACTCGTGAGACCTAGTAACCTAGGCTCTGATACCTACTTGTCACGACCCAACTCCCAAACCCGGTCGTGATGGCGCCTCTCGTGAAGACAAGGCCATCCAGAACAATGCAACACCTCCTTTAAAGCATTTAATTAACATTAATAATTCTAACATATGTGTAATATAGCAAAGAGTGAGGTAATAGCAATAATAACGAGGGAAAACCAACCCGACACAGCCCAAATCGGGGTGTCACAAGTCATGAGCTACTACAGAATTTCTATAAGTCTACAAAATAGAATTTTTGATACAGAAGTCTGGAATAACTGAAATAGCATAAAATAGGAGAGTCAAGGGGCTGAGGACGTCAACAGCTATCTCGAAGCTCCGATCTCGCTGCCTGATCTGGGAAGGATGTCAGTGCTCAGGTGCAGACACTGCTAATCCTGAATCTGCACGCATGGTGCAGGGAGTAATGTGAGTAATCCGACCCAGTGAGTAATAATTATAAATAATAACCAAAGATAAGAAATCACATAACTGCACAAAGCAATTCTATATCAGGCAGTAAAAGCAGTAAAACAGTAGAACAGTACAGAATCAAGTGAAATCTCCTTTTTAAATAAATTCGGTAAATCGGGTAAAACAACAGGTAAATAGTGAGTAGAAATCTGCCCCTTGAGCCTAGCATCAATCGCTCAGAACAGTATCAGCCCCTCGTGCTCAGCATCAGTCACTTAGAACATTATTAGCCCTTTGGGCTCAGTATCATATCACATGGTACCCGCGCTCACTGGGGGTGTATAGACTCCGGGAGGGGCCCCTTACGGCCCAAGCGCAATACCAAGCCACCTTGTGGCATATAAAACAACGCTTGAAAGCCTTCTCACATCACACTCGAGGCCTGAAAGACTCCTCACATATCACTCGAGGCCTGAAAGCCTCCTCACAATACACTCGAGGCTTGAAAGCCTCGTCACATCACGCTCAAGGCCTGAAAGCCTCACTCAGTCTAGAAAATATCATAAGCCCTTTGGGCATCAATAAAATAATAGTTCTCAGCCCAGACAATAGTGAAATATCAGTAAAATCTCAAAATTCAATCAAAACAGCTAAGTTTGTAAAACAGTATAATCATTAGGACTGAGTTAAAATAACGTGTCAAAATAGTGAGAAATTAGTGATAACAATCCCCGAAGGAATCAAATAATCGACATTAAGCCAAAAACGTGGCAATAAGCCCCAATCACCATGATAATCAAATCAACTTAGTCAAATACGCGGTAAAATATCAAACGGGACGGACCAAGTCGCGATCCCCAGTAGTAAACAACCCCGCGTTCGCCATTAAGCGCGTAATTCACCTCAGTATAGCACTACGTTGTGCAAATTCGGGGTTTTAAACCCTCAGGATATCATTTACTATCATTACTCACCCCAAGCCGGCCAAAATCCTAGCATGCTATGCCCTTTTCTCGCAAACCGACCTCCTCGCACGTCGAATCAGGTCAAAATCACAACGAATATGTCACAATAGGCTAAGGGAACATAACCCAATTGAAAAGACTCGGAAACTATAGAAAATTACAAAATTTGCAAAACCCGAGTCCCGGGTCCACTTCTAAAAAAATCAGAAAATTAACATCACCGTATTCCTTATCTCGCCACGAGTCTATGCATGTCAAAATTACCAAAATCGGAGTCCATTTGACCCCTCAAATTCCACTTTGAAATACCAAATTTCCAAGCCCTAACTTTACCCTCTTTTGATGAATTTCCTCATTACTCACCCCAAGCCGGCCAAAATCCTAGCTTGCTATGCCCTTTCCTCGCAAATCGACCTCCTCGCACATCGAATCTGGTCAAAATCACAACGAATATTTCACAATAGGCTAAGGGAACATAACCTAATCGAAAAGACTCAGAAACTATCGAAAATCACAAAATTTGCAAAACCCGAGCCCCGGGTCCACTTCTCAAAAAATCAGAAAATTAATATCACCGGATTCCTTATCGCGCCACGAGTCTATGCATGTCAAAATTACCAAAATCGGAGTCCATTTGGCCCCTCAAATTCCACTTTGAAATACCAAATTTCCAAGCCCTAGCTTTACCCTCTTTTGATGAATTTCCTCAAATTTCCATGTTATTTTTACCATTAAATCATGTATTAAGGTCAAGGAACTCACCTCCAGTCACACCTAGTCGAAATCCCCTTCAATTCCCGTCCAATAGCTCTCAAGGTCAATCAAATATGGTGGAAATGAACTTAAGCTCGCGGAACAAAATGAGCTTTAAAACCCCTTTTCTGAACAGTTGTTTCCGCATCTGCGGTTAATTTACCGCATATGCGACTTCCGCTTCTGTGGTTGCACCTCCGCTTCTGTGGATCTTCAATAGGCCAAGGACCGCTTTTGCGGTAAATATCCCGGTCCTACAGTCTCCGCACCTGCGCACCACTTTCCGCTTTTGCGAAATACCCCTCATAAACGCGGACCGCTTCTGCAGTCAATAACTGCATCTGCGTAAACCGCACCTGCAGAAACCCCTCGCTTCTGTGGAAATTCTCCAATCGACCCACGCTCACACCTGTGCCCCATGACTTCGCATCTGCGGCCCCTTTTCCGCAGATGCGGGAATACCAGATACCAGCAGACCTCAATTTTTTACCAAGTCCAAAAATCATCCCGATGGGCATTCGAAATCACCCCGAGGCCCCCGAGACCTCAACCAAAAGTGCCAACCCATCCTAAAACATCATTCAAATTTGCTCCAATCATCAAAACACCACAAACGACACCAAAACCATCAAATTACATCGGATTCAAGACTAAGTTCTTCTAAAACTTCCGAATTACGTATTTGATCAAAAACCCGACCAAAACACTTCCGAATGATCTGAAATTTTGCACCCACATCCAAAATAACCTAACAAAGCTATAGCAACTTTTGGAATCCCATTCCGACCCTCGGATCAAAATCTCACTTATCAACAGGAATTTGCTAAAATACTAACTTCGCCAATTCAAGCCTTATTCTACACCGGACCTCCAAAATCAATTCCGATCACACTCCTAAGTCACAAATCACCCCCCGAAGATAAACGAATCACCAAAAATCACATCCGTAACGGTGGTATATATGGATCGGGATGCACGCCGCAACAATGGTAAATATGGATCGGGTTGCACGCCGTAACAGTGTTGTTTTATATTCGGATCGGGTTGCGCGCCGCAACAATTATTGATACAAGTGTGTTTATTTGGGTATTTGGTTCTGGTCCGCTATAAATTTCAAGCTGTCCTTAAATTGTTTATGGATTTACTATAAATATTGTTATCTCCCCCCAGCATGCTCCCCCTCCCAAATTGTTTGCTCGTCTTGTATTTTGATTCCGGTGTATATATATGTGATTGCACAGGTTTATATGGTAGTCCAGTCTAGCCTCGTCACAACTTCTCCGGGGTTAGGCTAGACACTTACCAGCACATGGGGTCGGTTATGCTGATACTACACTCTATGCTATTTGCACAGGTCCAGGTTTCGAGCAGCAACAACAGCAGTTTTAGTACGGGAGTAGGCCTTCAGTCTATCGAGACACTGAGGTAGCCTTGCAAGCGTCCGCAGGCCTGGCGTCTCCTCTATCCTTACATTAGACTGTCATCTCATTGTACTCGAGATAAACAGATTTGTGTTTCTTTCAGACTTTGTATTTAGTACTTCTTAGATGTTTGTGAGTATGTGACTCCAGTTCTTGGGTAGAGATACATGTTGGGATTCCGTATCTTATTCAGCTATCTAAATTTAAGACTTTCGCTTATGATTTTAATTCTTTTGCTTTTATTCTAATGCTGTTAATTATTAAAAAGGAACATTTGTGTAATGAAAAGTAATTAAGTTTGGCTTGCCTAGCTCCTATTAGTAGATGCCATCACGACCCCTAAGGGTGGGAAATCCGGGTCGTGACATGTTAGTATCAGAGAACTAGGTTACATTGGTCTCATAACTCACAGACAAACTTGGTAGAGTCTGAGGGATCGGTACAGAGACATATGTATTTATCCCCAGAGGCTACAGAGTTAGAAAAAGTTTCACATTTGTTCTTTCTTGTCGTCCGATTCTGTTTCTCAATGATAATTGAATTTCTACTTTGTTCTTTTGCAGACGGTGAGAACACGTGCTTCCTCATCTACAAATTAGCAGTCCGAGCCCCAGGCAGCTCCTGCTAGGGGCAAAGGACAAAGCCGTACTAGAGGCCGAGGTAGGGGCAGAGCTCAGCCCCGAGCAGTAGCACCAGTGGCGGAGCCTCAGGTTGACTTTGATGAGGAGGTTCCGGCCCCAGCCGCAACAGTTCCGGTGGGCCCAGCTCAGGTCCTAGAGGGGTTTATTGCTACCCCAGTTCTTCAGGATGCTCTGGTTCGGTTGGTGGGCCTCATGCAGAGTGTTACCCGAGCAGGATTGCTTCATGTAGCACCATCCACTTCTCAGGCTGGAGGAGGAGCCCAAACTCCTGCTACACGTACTCCGAAGTAGGTAGCTCCCCAGGGTCAGGTTCCAGTGGTTCAGCCAGCTATAGCAGTTCAGTTGGGGGTAGTTACTCAGACCGGCGATGGCGCGGTTATGTCCGCAAATGCTTTGTGGAGGCTAGACAGGTTCACCAAGCTCTTCACTACTATATTCAGCGGTGCCTCTTCTGAGGATCCCCAGGATTTCTTATATAGCTGCCACGAGGTTCTTCGGAAAATGGGCATTGTTGAGTCCAATGGAGTTGATTTTGCTGCATTTTGCCTATCTGGATCCGCCGAGACTCGGTGGAGGGATTTATGTTTAGCTGGACCAGCAAGGTCGCCGTCTTTGACCTGGGATCAGTTTTCATAGTTGTTCCTGGCGAAGTTTCTCCCCGTTACTCAGAGGGATGCTTATCGGAGGCAGTTTGAGCGCCTACAGCAGGGTTCTATAACGGTCACTTAGTGTGAGACCAGGTTCATTGATCTAGCTCGCTATGCTCTTGTCATACTTCCCATTGAGAGAGAGAGGGTGAGGAGATTTATTGATGGTTTGATTTAGCCGATTCGTCTCTTGATGTCTAGGGAGACTGGTAGTGAGATCAGCTTTCAGGAGACGGCCAATGTGGCCCGCCGAGTTGAGATAGTCTTGTCACAGGGAGGTGGTCACGAGGGAGACAAGAAAGCCCGTCATTCCGATAGATTCAGTGGTACCTCATCTGGAGGTAAAGATTTATATGCTAGAGGCCATCCTCCTAGGCCCTTTCAGTCGGCCCTTCAGGTTTCTCACGGCACATCATGTGGCCGTGGTTCTCAGGCACACTATTCTGATCAGCAGTCAGCGCACCGCCACTTCGGAGTTTCCATGGAGGTCATTCAGGCCGCCAGGGTCAGCCACAGCTTCCTCATCTACAACGTTCGGAGGGATGTTATGAGTGTGGTGAGTATGGTCACATCAGTAGGGCTTGCCCGAGATTGAGGGGTACTCAGTCGCAACAGCAAGGTCCCTGTCCTATGATTCAGGCACCCGATGCCCCATAGCCAGCCATAGGCGGAGGTAGAGGCCATAGAGGTGGAGCTTAGACCGCCAGGGGCGGAGGTCGGCTAGCAGCAGATCGACCTAGGGATACAGCTCAGGGTGGTGGGGCCCAGCCCCATTGTTATACTCTTCAGGCCAGGCCTGAAGCTGAGGCTTCAGATGCAGTCATCACAGGTACGGTTCTGGTTTATGATCGAGATGCTTCGGTACTATTTGATCCAGGGTCTACGTATTCATATGTTTCATTTTATTTTGCACCATGCTTGGTCATGCCTAGTGATGCTTTGGGTATTCATGTATATGTGTCTACACCAGTGGGTGACTCTATCATGGTCGACCGAGTCCATCGTTCATATGTTGTAGTGATTGGGGGTCTGGAGACC
Source organism: Nicotiana glauca (assembly GCA_026770625.1). NCBI lineage: Eukaryota > Viridiplantae > Streptophyta > Magnoliopsida > Solanales > Solanaceae > Nicotiana > Nicotiana glauca. The sequence continues at coordinate 37,610 of MU722859.1, forward strand.
CGTGTAGACTTGTTGCTCTTAGATATGGTTGACTTTGATATCATTTTGGGTATGGACTAGTTATGACCCTATCACGCTATCTTGGACTGCCATGCCAAGACTGTGACCTTACCATTGCCAGATATGCCTCGTTTAGAGTGGAGAGGCAATCCAGGTTATTCTACCCCCATCACCATTTAGTACGTGAAGGCTCGACGCATGGTCGAGAAGGGGTGTCTGGCCTATTTGGCCTATGTTCGTAATTCCAGTGCTGAGGTCCCTCCAATAGATTCTGTGCCTATTATCCGTGAGTTTCCAGATATTTTCCCTTCAGACCTGCTGGGTATGCCACCGGATAGGGACATTGATTTCTGTATTGATTTGGCGCCGGCTACCCAGCCCATTTCTATTCCGCCATATCGTATGGCCCCACCGGAGCTGAAGGAGTTAAAGGACCAGTTGCAAGATTTGTTAGAGAAGGGTTTCACTAGACCCAATGTTTTACCTTGGGGCGCGCCAGTGTTATTTGTCAAGAAGAAGGACGGATCGATGAGGATGTGCATAGATTACCGGCAATTGAACAAGGTAACGATTAAGAATAAGTATCCAATGCCGAGAATTGATGACTTGTTTGACCAGCTTCAGGGTGACAGGGTATTCTCGAAGATTGACTTGCGATCTCGCTAACATCAGTTGAGGATTAGGGCATCCGATGTCCCTAAGACAGCTTTCCGTACTTGGTATGGGCATTATGAGTTCTTGCTCATGTCATTTGACTTGACCAATGCCCCAGCAACATTTATGGAGTTGATGAACTGAGTGTTCAGGCCATATTTGGACATGTTCGTGATAGTTTTTATTAATGATATTTTGGTGTACTCCTGCAGCCAGGAGGAGCACGAGCAGCACCTTAGAGTGGTTCTTCAGACTCTGAGGGATAGTAAGTTATATGCCAAGTTCTCCAAGTATGAGTTCTGGCTGAGTTCAGTAGCATTTCTGTGTCACGTTGTATCACTAAAGGGTATTCAGGTGGACCCGAAGAAGATTGAGGCAGTCAAGAACTGGCCTAGACCAACATCAGCTACAGCGATTCGGTGTTTCTTGGGATTGGCAGGCTACTACCGTCAGTTTGTGGAGGGGTTTTCGTCTATTACAGCCCCGATGACCAGGTTGACCCAGAAGGGTGCCCAATTCATATGGTCGGACGAGTGTGAGGCGAGCTTTCAGAAGCTCAATACAACTCTGACTACGGCACCTGTGTTAGTTTTGCCCACAGGATTAGGGCCTTATACAGTCTATTGTGATGCTACCCGTGTTGGGCTTGGTGTAGTGTTGATGCTGGGTGGCAAGGTTATTGCCTATGTTTCGAGGCAGTTGAAGATTCATGAGAAGAAATATCCAGTGCATGATTTAGAGTTGGCAGCTATTGTTCACTCCTTGAAGATTTGGAGGCACTATTTGTATGGCGTGGCATGTGAGGTGTTCACTGACCACAAAAGTCTCCAGTACTTGTTCAAGCAAAAGGAATTGAATTTAAGTCAGAGAAGGTGGTTGGAGTTGTTTAAGGACTATGATGTCACCATTTTATATCATCCGGGGAAGGCCAATATGGTGGCTGATGCTTTTAGTAGAAAATCATCCAGTATGGGCAGTCTTGCTTATATTCTAGTCAGTTAGAGGATGCTTTCTTTGGATGTTCAGGCCTTAGCCAATCAGTTCGTGAGACTGGATGTTTCGGAGCCCAGTCATGTATTGGCTTGCACGGTCGCTCGTTCTTCATTATTGGAGCGTATCCGTGATCGGTAGTTTGATGATCCCCATTTATGTGTCCTTAGAGACACGGTGTAACACGGAGGTGCCATGCATGTTACTTTAGATGCGGATGGAGTTTTGAGATTGCAGGGGCGAGTTTGTGTGCCCAATGTGGATGGACTTCGAGAGTTGATCTTAGAGGAGGCTCATAGTTCCCGGTACTCTATTCATCCAGGCACTGCGAAGACGTATCAAGATTTGTGGCAGCATTATTGGTGGCGTAGAATGAAGAAGGATATTGTAGCATATGCGGCTCGTTGTTTGAATTGTTAGCAGGTTAAGTACGAGCATCAGAGGCCTGGTGGTTTGTTTCAGAGGATTGAGCTTCCTGAGTGGAAGTGGGAGAGGATCACTATAGACTTTGTTATCGGACTTCCGTTGATTCGGAAGAAGTTCGATGCAGTTTGGGTCATTATGGATAGGCTGACCAAGTCAACGCATTTCATTCCTATGGCAGTCTCTTATTCATCCGAGAGATTAGCTGAGATTTATATCCGGGAGATTGTTCGCCTTTATGGTGTGCCGGTATCTATCATTTTGGACCGGGGTACGCAGTTTACCTCGCGCTTCTGGAGGGCAGTTCAGCGAGAGTTGGGCACACGGGTCGAGTTAAGCACAACATTTCATCCCCAGACGGACGGTCAATTCGAGCGGACTATTCAGATTTTGGAGGATATTCTCCGGGCTTGTGTTATTGACTTTAGAGGTTCGTGGGATCAGTTCTTGTCTTTAGCGGAGTTTGCCTACAACAACAACTACCAGTCGAGCATCTAGATGGCTCCTTATGAGGCCTTATACGGTAGGCGGTGTCGGTCTCCGGTTGGATGGTTTGAGCCGGGAGAGGCTCGGTTGATAGGTACGGATTTGGTTCAAGAGGCCTTGGACAAGGTCAAGATCATTCAGGATAGGCTTCGTTCGGCTCAGTCCAGGCAAAAGAGCTATGCGGATAGTAAGGTTTGAGATATAGCTTTCATGGTTGGTGAGCGAGTATTGCTCTGAGTGTCGCCTATGAAGGGCGTGATGAGATTTGGGAAGAAGGGCAAGCTTAGCCCTAGATTCATTGGTCCGTTTGAGATTCTTGATCGAGTGGTAGAGGTGGCTTATAGGCTTGCATTGCTACCTAGCTTATCAGTCGTGCATCCAGTTTTTCATGTATCCATGCTTCGGAGGTATCACGGATATCCAGCCCATGTGTTAGATTTCAGCACTGTCCAGTTGGACAAGGACTTGTCTTATGAGGAGGAGCCGGTAGCTATTCTAGACCGGCAAGTTCGTCAGTTGAGATCCAAGAGTTTTCATTTGGTTCGTGTTCAGTGGATAGGTCAGCCTCCTGAGGCATCGACCTAGGAGTCTGAGTCTGATATGCAAAGCTGCTATCCCCACCTTTTCCCTGACTCAGGTACTTCTTTCTTTTGTCCGTTCGAGGACGAATGGTTGTTTTAGAGGTTTGGGTCATCACCTATTTTCCTATTTATTATGTGCTTCCGAGTCCTTGAAAACCTCATTTTTAGTCGCCTCGATTTGCGTACGTAGTTCGGCCGTGTAGCCGGAAAGCCTAAATGTGAAATTCTGTGAAAAATGCTAAAATTTTGTATTAAAATAAATAAGTTTGACTTTGGTCAACATTTTGGATGAATGGAAACGGACCCGTGATTTGACGGTCCCGGAGGGTCTGTAGAAAAATATGGGACTCGGGCGTATGCCCGGAATCTAGATCCGAGGTCCCAAGCCCGAGAAATGAATTTTTGAGTAAAATTATTTTTCTAAAATTATTAAGGAAATTGAAAATAAAAATTGATCAAAGACTGTGGTATCGGGCCCGTATTTTGGTTCTGGCGCCCGGCACAAGTCTTATATATGGTTTAAGCGCTTTCTGTGAAATTTGGTTGAAAACAGACGTCGTTTGTCGTGTTTCGGACTTAAAAATGAAAATTTCATGTTTTATGAAAACTTGGAAGAAATTATGAATTTTTAGGTTGAATTCGATGTATATGATGTTATTTTGGCGAGTTGATCGCGCGGATAAGTCCGTATGATATTTTTGAGGTTGTGTGCACATTTGGTTTGGAGCCCCGAGGGTTCGGGTGAGTTTTGGATAGGCGTCGGAGTGCATTTTGAACTATAAAACTTTTTTGGTATTTCTGACCTACAGGCTTTGCACGCAAATGCGAAGAATCAATCGCAAATGCGAAGAATCAATCGCAAAGGCGAAGGCAGTCACTTTGCTCAGGGATCGCAAATGCGATCATTGTATCGCAAATGCGATCATTGTATCGCAAATGCGAAAGCTGGACTCTCGCAAATGCGACATTTCTATTCGAAAATGCGAAGTCCCCAGTTGTGCCCATGGTTCGCAAATGCGAAATATTGTTCGCAATTCCCACAAATGGTCGGGGTTCGCAATTACCAGGACGTAATTCCCATATCTGCAGCCCAACAATTTTAATACTTAGTCGTTTTTGAGTCATTTTTCACCCCATTTTTCAAAACACAACTCCTTTAGGCAATTTTTCAAGAACAAGTTTCATTCCAAATCAATTATAATTCGATTTTTACTTAGTTCCTTCAATCATTAACATCATTTGACATGTTTTTCACTTAAAATCAATAATTTTCATGGGTGAAATTGGGGGTTTTGGGTAGAACCTAGATTTTCTAAAAATTGGGGGTATGGACTTCAAATTAAGGTCCGATTTCAAAACAAATTACATATTTGAGTTCGTGGGGGAATGGGTAACCGGGTTTTGGTTGGAACCTCGGGTTTTGACCACGTGAATTCGGGGGCGATTTTGGAATTTTTGGGAAAAACTTGGGAAATTCATTTTTATGCATTCAAATTGATTCATTTAGTGTTTATTAAAGTAATTGAGCAATTTATGACTAGATTCGAGCGGATTGGAGGTGGAATCGCGGGGTAAAACGATAGTTGATTTTTGAGTGGAATTCAAGGCATCGAGGTAAGTGTTTGGTTTAACCCTAGCTTGAGGGAATAGGAGTTGTGTCTTGTTTGCTACTTGTTAATTGATCAAGTATGATGTATAGGCATGGTGACGAGTATCTATACATTGGTGTCTAGCATGACCGTGAGTCCTTATTTGCAGATAGTTGGTTGTTGTTATGCCTTCCATATTCAATTGATGACTTCTATATGTTGTAAAGGCCTTGTTATAGAAATTGTGATCTTGGAACTTCGTGGAGCATTTGCTCGGTTTAGAAATGTGAATTGTGAAGGTATATGAGATAAGTAACTCCTTGGAGCTTGACTCAAGTGATAATGTGAACCATGAGATGAAAACGAAAGAAAGAGAAGAGTTAATGATTTATTCCCTTACCGGGACGTTGTGGTTATTGATGTAGTACCCTTGCTGGGTTTTTATTGGTTTGTTTGTGTACCCTCGCCGGGGCTTCGATTCTTGTTTTATTATTTCCCTTGCCCTTGTTTGTGATTGTTGACTGGGTGAGGAAGAGTGTTAAAGCACGAAGGGTGATGTCGTGCATTAAATGATATTTGTGGATCGGGTTGCGCACCGCAACAATGCTAAATGATATGGATCGGGTTGCGCGCAGCAACAATGCTAAATGATATGGATCGGGTTGCACGCCGCAACAATGGTATGTATGGATCGGGTTGCATGCCGCAATAGTGGTGTTATATATTGGGATCGGGTTGCGCGTCGCAACAATTATTGATACAAGTGTGTTTATTTGGGTATTTGGTTCTGGTCCGCTGTAAATTCCAAGCTGTCCTTAAATTGTTATTTTGGATTTACTATTAATATTGTAATCTCCCCCCAGCATGCTCCCCCTCCCATATTGTTTGCTCGTCTTGTATTTTCGATTCCGCTGTATATGTATGTGATTGTGCAGGTTTATATGGTAGTCCAGTCTAGTCTCGTCACTACTTCGCCGGGGTTAGGCTAGAAACTTACCAGCACATGGGGTCGGTTATGCTGATACTACACACTATGCTATTTGCACATGTCCAGGTTTCGAGCAGCAGCAGCAGCAGTTTTACGACGGGAGCAGGCCTTCAATCTATCGAGACACCGAGGTAGCCTTGCAGGCGTACGCAGGCTTGACGTCTCCTCTATCCTTACATTAGGTTGTCATCTCATTGTACTCGAGATAAACAGATTTATGTTTCTTTCAGACTTTGTATTTAGTACTTCTTAGATGTTCGTGAGTATGTGACTCCAGTTCTTGGGTAGAGATACATGTTGGGATTCCGTATTTTATTCAGCTATCTAAATTTAAGACTTCCTCTTATGATTTTAATTCCGTTGCTTTTATTCTAATGCTGTTAATTATTAAAAAAGGAACATGTGTCTAATGAAAAGTAATTAAGTTTGGCTTGCCTAGCTCCTATTAGTAGGTGCCATCACGACCTCCGAGGGTGAGAAATCTGGGTCGTGACATTCCAATATCAAGCCTCAATTCTTCTTAAAGCCTTTGTCCAAAGCTTTGTTCTTCTTCCTCTCTTTTCTTCTTTTCTCTTTCTTCCTTCTCTGTTTCTATTTTTTTTTTCTCGTTTTCTTGAAGCAGAATGCTTCGTCCTTTTCCCCTTGCCCTTTTTTCAATTGGGCAATTTTTCTAACCCTTGTGACTTATGTCACATTAATGGGCTAAGCCCACTTGAATTTTTTTTTTTTTTGCTTGTTTTATTTAGTTTCATTGTTTTTTTTTGTAGTAGTTTCTTATTATTATTATTATTATTTGTTAATGACGAAGACACCCTTACTAAAAATATAGTGTATTACACGAGCGATTTTCAATCCGGTCGTTAAAGACCCTTTAGCGACGGCATAATTTTCGGTCGTTGTACATCGTTTTTAGCGACGGGATTTTTTCCTCGCTAAAATTTGTCATCCAATCGTTAAAAGTCTTCAATTACAAAATCTAGTTTACAAGTGCTTTTAGCGACCAAAAGTCCGTTCGTTATATAATTACATTCCACAACCACATTTCCCTTCGCTAATGCCCAATAAATTATTTGAAGATGTTAAAGAGTTACAATGATCACATTCCCTTAGCTAATATGAACTTCTAATAAATACAGTTACGAAAATTTATTTTTCGCGTATAGTAATACTTATTTTATATGCTTTCGTACACACACCAGAAATATTTGAAAATAAACCAAATAATTGATATTTGTTAATACAAAGAACTAAGCATCACATTACCAGAAAGCAATCCAAATAATATAACATCATTTTTATTAAGCATCACATTACCAGAAAGCAATCCAAATAATATAACATCATCTTTAACAATTCATAATAAGAGAAAAAATAAAATTGCAGCATATGTACCTAAGACAATGCCTTCAAACCATCCCTAACATCACAAAATTCTGTTGTTCTTCAACTTTCTATGCACTTTCTTCAAGAATAAGTTCTTCGGGCTTCAAGTTTTTGATCTGTTAAAATAACAAGTTTATGTCAGTTTAGTAACAAAGAATAAACAATTAAAGAAGAAGGTCAGATTACATTCATTAAAGGCTACACTGATCGCCATAGTGAATAATACAATCATCAAATGACATAATAGAAGACAATATTGTAGTAGAGAAACAACACATTATAGTTCCTATGTTCGCAGGCATTTATCAGAGGACTGATGATAGTTCTAAATCACACAATCCTAGTCATACTAAAACGTGCACAACAAAATGTAATATTCTGGGAAGCAAATCCAATATAGAGCTTCATGCAATTCTACACAGAATGGGGACAAGTTATTGAGATACAAAAAATCATATAGAAACTTTTGACAAAGAGTCGATAACCGACTGATCTGTACAGGACAACAAATTTAAAAAGGACAACAAATTTAAAAATAAAATTAAAACGCAAAAATACATATAAAAAACAAAAAAAGGCTATGCAATCAGATACAACCATGTAGAAGGATATGTCCCAAAGCAGTAACAAATTTCACATAGGTAAACAGGTTAAAATTTAACAGGCGTGCTCATGGAGTGGACTTGTGGAAAACATCTGAGATGACAGTCAAGGAACTACTATGTTGCAGAAGATTGCACAAAAGAAGTGGAAGACATTAATGACCATCTATGCATACATTTTGGACCAATTGGGCGGAAAGGAACAAATGATGCTTTGAAGGCTTAGTTCACTCTATACACAAACTTAGAAACTCGTGATTATATCTTTTCACTTTTGGTGAAAGATAGAAGATGCATGATGCCAACTCTTTACTTGAATTCCTAAATCACTAGAGCTTTTGTTTTGTATGTAGCTACACCTATTTAGTGTTGTTCTCTGGAATTAAATTACTTTTACTCATCCAAGAAAAGGAGCAAAATGCTTCCTACCCTGAGAGCCATCCTGTGTTCCAACCACGTCAAAAGATTTTGAAGTGAAAAAAAGTAGTAATTGAAAGCTTATCCTCCAATTTATTCAGGTAAAGAAATTGTATCCAAGAGACGTGACAGAACTCTTTCCACGAAGGTGTTCAGATTTAACTACAATGATAGAATATTTTGTGACAATTTCCATATAACATTAAAAGACGATGCGCAAGGATATGTACAAACATGTGAGAATTTTTTTGTTGGGAATTTAAGCTTTACTGTAACATCAGAACGTCGAAATGGCTAATGCACCACAAAGATATCCCTTCAAAGGCCCCACTCAAATTCTTAGAGACGGACCAACGGAAAACATTCCATCTCTATCATTGCACTTGACTGCTTGAGGAAGAAGAAATACAAGTTAAAGGAATAAATATTTGAATTGGGAGCAGTGCCAAGATTCGAGACATAAAATAGAAAGAGAGGATTTAAGAGCAGACTAATAAAAAAACATACAACTGCAGTTATCATCCTTCACTCTCCAAGATTTCTCAGGTGAAACAGGGGATTTAGGGGATGATGAGAAACTTGAGCCACAGGTCATGAGGGACCAGGTTCACTTCCCTGATTAAATAGAACAAGCACAAAAATTTTAGGGGAACAAATATTAGTATCATAAGAATACAATTATTTCTAATGTACCCTGAAATGTACAAACCTTCTCATTCGATACACCATCACTGCCTGTAATTTTTTCACACATCTGACCTTTGACACAGTGATAACCACTATTATTATCCTGCTCACTTTGGTCATATAGAAATCCTTTTATAGATCTGCTAAACATTTCCTTGTCTATCCTACATTTTTTTAACCCTATATTACATCATTTTAGAAGACTAATTAACAGATAAAAAGATTTTAGTGCTTCCATGAATAACAGTCAAACGTTCCAAGGGGTGACCTAGTGGTCAAACATCTGGAGTAAAAACCTTGGGAGCCAAGATTTTAAATGCCAACAGAAGCACTAGTGAATTATTCACATCTACCAACATAGGTATGGTGACGAGTATCTATACATTGGTGTCTAGCATGACCGTGAGTCCTTATGTTGCGAATATATTGGTTCATGTTATAACTTCCATGCTTAATTGATGGTTTCTATATGTTGTAGAGAGTATGTGCAAGAAACTGTGATCTTAAACTCCGTGGAGCGTTGGCTCGAGTTGAAATGCAAATTTGTGAAAGTATATGAGATAAGTAAATTATGAGCTGAAAGTGAAAGAAGATAATGTGTTATTAAATTGCTCCCTGGCCAGGATGTTGAGATTATTGATGTTATGCCCTTGCCGGGACTAATTGTTTAATTGTGTTCCCATGCCGGGATTTCTACTATAAAATATTAATTCCCTTGCCCTTGTTTGTGATTGTTATTTGGGTGAGGAAGAGTGTTAAAGAACAAAGGGTGATGTCGTGCATTGTTTGTTTATGGTAAGGAAAGAGTGTAAAGCACGAAGGGTGATGCCGTACGTTGTTTGCTTATTATGAGAAAAAAGTGTTAAAGCACGAAGGGTGATGTCGTGCCGCACGATGTACCATTCTGTGCCGATTCTATTGAGATATGTGAGGAATGAGAGTAAAAGCACGAAAGGTGATGCCGTGCACATGTTATTGCTTGGTGAGTACGAGAGTAAAAGCACGAAGGGTGATGCCGTGCACTTGTTGATTTCTGTTTCATTACTTATGATTGAGTTGTGTTTCTTTCCTTCAGTACTGGACGTCTCTTATTTGGAAATTGTTGTTTCCCCACAACATGCTCTCCCTCCCATATTGTTTATCTATTTTGTATTTCGATTCAGCTGTGTATATATATATATATATATATATATATATATATATATATATATATAT
>MU722861.1:15716-31371 GCA_026770625.1 Nicotiana glauca
TTGATAGTTTTAATATTTTTTCTACATTTTCTAACACTCAAACCAATAGCAGGAACATTGATGAACTTCAATTCTACTTGCAGAAGCAAAAGGAGCCTCCACAAAGGAATTTTCACCGTTGGGATGGTGGCATGAGAATGGAAAGCAATTTCCTGTTCTTTTCGCTATGGCTCGGGACGTGCTGAATGTGCCAATTTCTACTATTGCATTGGAGAGTGCATTTAGCCAAGCGAGACAACAACTTGGAGACACCCACCACTCATTGGTAAGCAATGCTTTGGAAGTTTTAGTATGTTTCAGAGATTGGATTAGATCAGAACGAAGAAATCAAGGACGTGAAGATGCTGATAGCCCAGAAGACGAGGAACTTGGAGATATATTATCACATGGTAACCCATCCAAATTTAACACTCCAGAAGAAGGTCAATCGATTCATATTGATTATGAAGAACTTACTAAGGCAATGCAAAACCTTTGAATTTACTTGTTGTTAAAAATATAAACCTTTCAATTTGTAAGTTTGAATTACGAAATAAAAGTAGCACTTGCAATAAGTGCAATTTTTTCTCATCTTCCTTGTATTCTTTATGTTAGTACTTTGTATTAATATAACTTACAATATTTATACAAAAATCCAAAAAAAAAATACACTAAACCCAGCCCGGCCTGGTCCCCTCAACCCGTAACCCTTACGGTTCAATTTTTACCCAGATGAATCCGAACCCTTTAAACCCGTTAAGAACCAACCCAAAACCGGCCCGGACCGTAACCCATACGGGTCTAAAAAATAGAGGCCCGGCCCGGCCCACCCGTTAAACACCCATAGTTTATGAACATGTACACCACTTTGGCTCAGGCATGGCTGCTTCCCCTTGCTGCAGCCACATCTCAGGCCGGGGGAGGAGTACAGACTCCCACCACCCGCACTCCTGAGCAGCGAGTACATGTTGAGCAGGTCCCAGAGATTATTCCTGTGCCGCCTGAAGTACTAGTTCAGCCCGAAGACAAGGCAACGACTTCAGAGGATGAGCAACGGAGACTTGAGAGGTTCAAGAAATATGATCTTCCGGTATTTAGTAGGTTAGCATTAGGGTATGCCTTGGGATTTCTGGAGGAGTGCTAATGTATTTTTTGTACTATGGGCATATCAGGATCAAGTAGGGTTTCCTTCACTACCGTCCAGCTTCGAGGAGTCGCCTATCAGTGGTGGCATGCTTATGAGTTAGACAGTCCGGATGAGGCAGCTTCCCTAACTTGGGCTCAATTTTCGGATATGTTCACGAGGGAGTATGTCCCCCAAAACCTTAGGGAAGCCTGACACGTGGAGTTTGAGCATTTGCGCCAGGGTACTATGATTGTCTCGGAGTATGTTGTCTGTTACATCGACTTGGCTAGACATGCACCAGCTTTGGTTTCTACGGTTCGCAAGAAGGTTCATCGGTTCATTGAGGGGCTTATTCCCAACATCAGATCTAGCATGGCTCGTGAGTTAGAGATGTATATATCTTATCAGCAGGTGGTGGGCATTGCTAGGAGGATTGAGGTTATGCATGCTAGGGACAGAGAGGAGAGGGAGGCCAAAAGGTCTCGAGAGTCGGGCCATTATTCTGGTGCCCGTGCCCCAGCTACAGGTCATCATGGTAGGGGTCATATGGGTCACCCCATTTATTTAGCTCTTCCAGCAGCCAGGTATTCCAGCTCCACCTAGGCCTCAGGAGCCTTATTATGCACCTCCAGTCTCTAGTGCCTCCTGCATGGGGTTTTTCCAATTGTCAGTCCAGCAGCCCTGGCATGAGCCAGTCATAGATGCCACATCCTCCTAGAGATTGTTTTGAGTGTGGTGACATATGCCATATAGTAAGGGATTTCCCCAGACTTAAGAGGGGTGCACCTTCGCAGAATCTTCATCCACAGCAGGCCCCGCAGAGCTCTCAGGCTATGGTTTCAACACCAGTTGCTACTCCACCGGCCTAGCCAGCCATAGGTGGAGGTCGGGGAGGTAGAGGTCGCCCTCTAGGGGGAGGCTAGGTAAGATATTATGCTCTTCCAGGCCATACTGAGGTTGTTGCCTCCGATTCTGTCATTATAGGTACTATCTTGGTCTGTCACAGAGATGCATCGATTCTATTCGATCCAGGCTCCTCTTATTCTTATGTGTCTTCTTATTTTTCCCCATATTTGGGTGTACCTCGGGATTCTTTGAGTTCTTGTTTCTACTCATGTGGGGGATTCTCTTGTTATGGACCGCGTTTATCGGTCGTGTTTATTGCTCAACATGGATGACTTTGATATTATCTTGGGCATGGACTAGTTGTCGCCCAATTATGCTATTCTTGATTGTCATGCCAAAATCGTAACACTAGCCATGCCAGGTGTACCGCGTATTGAGTGGAGAGGTGCTTTAGGTCACACTCCCAGTAGAGTTATTTATTTCCTTAAGGCTCAGATTATGGTTGAGAAAGTTTGTGATGTGTACTTAGCTTATGTGAGAGATGCCAATATATATACTCCTTCTGTTGATTCAGTCCTAGTAGTGCGGGATTTACCTGATGTGTTTCCAGCTAATCTTCCAGGCATGCCACCCGATAGGGACATTGATTTTTGCATTGATCTGTTGTCGGGCACTCAGCCCATTTCTATCCCTCCGTACCATATGGATCCTCCTTAGTTGAAAGAGTTGAAGGAGCAATTGTAGGAATAACTTGATAAGGGTTTTATTGGCCTAGTGTATCGCTTTGGGGTGCTCCTGTGTTATTTTTGAAGAAGAAGGATGGTTCTATGCGCATGTGTATTGATTACCGCTAGTTGAATAAGGTGACAGTGAAGAACCGATATCCTTTGCCTCGTATTGATGACATGTTCAACCAGTTGCATGGTGGTTGTATGTTTTCTAAGATTGACTTGTGTTCAGGCTATCATCAGTTAAAGATTCGGGAGCCAAATATCCCAAAGACTGCCTTTAAGACCCGGTATGGTCATTACGAGTTCCTTGGTATGCCTTTTGGGCTGACTAATACCCCAGCAACCTTCATGCATCTGATGCACAGTGTTTTTCGGTCATATCTTTATTTGTTCGTGATCGTTTTTATTGATGACATTCTGGTGTATTCCCAGAGTCGGGGAGAGCATAAGTATCACCTGAGGATAGTGCTCCAGACCTTGAAAGAGAAGAAGTTCTTGGGTCAAAATGTGAGTTTTGGTTGGATTTCGTGGCATTTTTTGGTCATGTGGTCTCGAGAGAGGGTATTCAGGTGGATCCGAAGAAAGTGAAGGTCGTGCAGAGTTGGCCCAAACCATCCTCAACTATAGAGATCCATAGTTTTCTTGGCTTGGCGGGTTATTACCGTTGATTTGTTCAGGGGTTTTCATCTATTGCAACACCTATGACCAGACTGACCCAGAAGGGTGCTCAGTTCCAGTGGATGGAAGAGTGGGAAGGAGAGCTTTCAGAAGCTCAAGACATCCCTTACTACAGCCCCAGTTTTGATATTGCCTACCGGTTTGGGGTCTTATACTATCTATTGTGATGCTTCAAGGGTTGGCCTTGGAGCAATATTGATGCATGACGGTAGGGTGATTGCCTACGCGTCCAGATAGTTGAAGAGATATGCGAAAAATTATCATGTCCATGACCTTGAGTTAGCTGCCATTGTTCATGCCTTGAAGATCTGGCGTCATTACTTGTACGGTGTACCTTGTGAGATATATACTGATCACCAGAGTTTGCAGCATTTGTTCAAGCAGAAGGACCTTAATTTGCGTCAGAGGAGATGGCTATAACTTCTGAAGGATTATAACATCACTATCTTATATTACTCGGGAAAGGCCAATGTGGTGGCTGATGCTTTGAGCCGTCTGGCAGAGAGTTTGGGGAGTTATGGCATATTTACCAGCAGCAGAAAGGCCTATGGTGATGGATGTTCAGGCCCTAGCCAGCCAGTTTGTAAGATTGAATCTTTCGAAGCCCAGTCGGGTTCTAGCTTGTGTGGTCTCTCGATCTTCCTTATTTGATTATATTCGGGAGTGTCAGTTTGATTACCCTTATTTGCTTGTCCTCAAGGACAAAGTGTTGCATGCGATGCTCGAGATGTGACTATTGGTGACGACAGAGTATTGAGTATGTAAGGTCGAGTTTTTGTACCCAATATTGATGGGCTTCGGGAGTTGATTCTAGAGGAGGCCCATAGTTCGCGGCATTCCATTCATCCATGTGCCGCAAAGATGTATTAGGATTTGAGGCAGCATTACTGGTGGAGGAAGATGAAGAAGGATATAGTTGGGTTCGTAGCTTGGTGCCTTAATTGTCAGCAGGTGAAGTGTGAGCACCAGAGGCCGGATGGATTGCTTCAGCAGATAGAGATTTCAGAGTGGAAGTAGGAGCGGATCACCATGGACTTCGTATCTGGACTCCCACGGACTTTGAAAAAGTTTGATGCCATCTGGGTTATTGTGGATCGACTGACCAAGTCCGCACATTTTATCCCTATGTGTACTACCTATTCCTCGGAGTGGCTGGTAGAGATTTATATCCGAGAGATTGTTCGTCTGTATGGTATTCTAGTTTCCATCATTTCAGATAGAGGTACTCAGTTCACATCACAGTTTTGGAGAGCCGTATAGAAGGAGTTGGGTACTCGGGTGGAGTTGAGCAAAACATTTTACCCTCAAACATATGGACAGTCCTAGTGCACTATTCAGATTCTTGAGGATATGCTCCGTATGTGTGTTATTGAGTTTGGAGGTTCTTTGGATCAGTTCTTGCCATTGGCGGAGTTTACCTACAACAACATCCATTAGTCCAGCATTCAAATGGCACCGTACGAGGCCTTATATGGTAGGCGATGTAGATCTCCGGTAGGTTGGTTCGATCCAGGTTATGCTAGATTATTGGGCACATATTTGGTTCAGAATGCTTTGGAGAGAGTCAAGATGATTCAGGATAGACTTCGTACAGCCCAGTCCAGACAGAAGAGTTACGCGGACCGGAAGGTTCGTGATGTTTCCTACATGGTTGGAGAGCGAGTTCTGCTTCGGGTTTCGCCTATGAAGGGTGTTATGAGATTTAGGAAGAAGGGGAAGTTGAGTCCGAGGTTTATAGGCCCTTTTGAAATATTGATGTGTGTTGGGGAGGTTGCTTAAAAGCTTGCCTTACCTCCCAGCTTGGCAGGAGTTCATCCGGTATTTCATATTTCTATGATTTTGAGGTATCACGGTGATCTGTAGCACGTGTTGTATTTCAGCTCAATCCAGTTAGAGAAGGATCTATCTTATGTTGAGGAGCCAGTGGCAATATTGGACAGGCAGGTCAGGAAGCTGAGGTCAAAGAACATTGCATCTGTGAAAGTTCAGTGGCGGGGTTAGCCGGTCTAGGAGGCGACCTGGGATACCGAGCAGATATACGCAGCCAGTACCCTCATCTTTTCGCTACTTCAGGTATGTCTTTGTGCTTGTTCGAGGACGAACGAATGTTTAAGTGTGGGAGGATGTAACGACCCGACCAGTCATTTTTGGAATTTACGCCCTGGTCCCTTATTAACTGCTTTCCCTAAGTTTATTTCTGCTATTTTGATTTGCTGGGATGTTCGATTTTGAGTTTCGAAGAGTTTTTGGATACTTAGTCCCTAAATGAGAGCTTAAGTGTTGGAAAATTGACTGTAGTTGGAACAGTGTGAAGACAGCCTCGAAACAGAAATTTATGGTTCTGTTAGCTCCGTTGGGTGATTTTGGGGTTAGGAGCATGATCAGAGTGTATTTTGGAGGTCCATAGCTAATTTAGGTTGCAAATGCCGAAAGTTGAATTTTGGAAGTTTTCGGTTCGATAGTGAGCAACCTTCACTATGTCGAAGCAAGAGGGGTTAAGACAAGTTTTCAGTTAAGACAAGAGGGGTTGCTCTGATGGTAAACAACCTCCACTTCCAACCAAGAGGTTGTGAGTTCGAGTCTCCCCAAAAGCAAGGTGGGAAGTTCTTGGAAGGATGTTGAGGGTCTATTTGGAAACAACCTCTCTACCCTAAGGTAGGGGTAAGGTCTGCGTACATACTACCCTCCCCAGACCCCACTAAGTGGGATTATACTGGATTGTTGTTGTTGTTGTCGGTTCGATAGTGAGATTTTGATCTGAGGGTTGGAATCAAATTCCGAGAGTTGCAACAGTTATGTTATGTCATTTAGGATGTGCGTGCGAAGTTTCAGGTCATTCGAACGAGGTTTGGTAGACTTTTTGATCAAAAATATGTTTTTAGAGTTTTTGAAATTCTTAAGGTTAAATCAGATGAAAAATAGGTGTTTTGAGCGTTCCGAATGTTGGAACAAGTTTGAGTGATGTAATGGGTTATGTTCGTAGGTTTGGTTGAGGTACTGGGGGCCTCAGGTGTGTTTCGGATGCTCAACGGCTCATTTTTAGAACTTGTTCAATTGCAGAAAATCAGTCAGCTGATATCCTTCTTCGCGTTCACGTCTTCTCCTCCGCATTCGCGAAGAGTAATGTTGGAGGAGGAAATTATTGTTCTTAGCATTTGCATATAGCTTCATGCATTCGCGAAGGTTTGCCTTCCTCCTTCTTCGGTTTCACACCCCAACCCCTTGAGTTCGCATAGTAGAATTTGGCGTTGAGGGGCTGTGGCTATTTTCTTCTTCGCGTTCGCGTCAAAGCCTCTACGTTCGCGTAAGCCCTACTTTTTATTCTTTGCGTTCGCGTCTGTTATCTCGCGTTCACGATAGCCTTTTCTTGGAAGCTGCAGTTCCTTCTTCACGAAAGCGATGGTCCTTCCGCGTTCGCGATGCATAAATGACCTGGGCAGACTCTTAAAAATCCCAATTCGAGGGTTTAAGCTTATTTTCATAATTTCGAACTTGGGAGCTGAGGAGGGGCAATTTTTGACGACTTTTGCACCTGGTTAACTTGGGTAAGTGATCTCTACCCAACTTAGATGAATTTCCATCATTCCTAACTTAAATCTAGCATTTAAATTTCGAATTTGGTGGAAAAATTTGGAAAACATTTGATAAACTTTATAGGCCGTATTATTCAGTTTTGATTGGGGTTTTAACATCCGATTTGAGAGATTCTTATATTAATAGACTCATGTGAGTGTGAGGATTTTTAAAATATAAATTTCACTCGATTTTGAGATATGGGCCCGAGGGGCATTTTGGTTATTTTACATAATTTTGCGTATTAGCTTAGAATTTGATTGTAGAATCAGCTTCTTGAAGTATTATTTACATTATGAAATGGAATTGAATAGGTTTGGGCCTTTTTGAATCGGATGCTCGTGGCAAAAGCGTGGTTTCAGGTTGATTTGAGTTTTGTTCGAGGTAAGTGGCTTGTCTAACCTTATGTGGGGGACCTTTCCCGTTAGGATTATTATCGCGGTAATTAAAATGCCTCGTACGTGAGGTGACGAGCGCGTACTTGAGCTAATTGTCGAAAAATCTGGTTTTTCTTTAAATATTTCAATTGAATTCTCTCCCTTGCTTAATTTACTTGTGTATTTAGGGTGTTGCTAGTTTAGAAAAGTATGTTTGGTAGACTTAATAACCTATTTGCTCAATTTGACTTAAATGCAATACATGAAGCATGTTAGGCTAGACTTATCTATTTACTTAGTACGAAATCTAGTTTTGTTGAATATTCTTATGTTGCTGCTCTGTGTTTTACTTTGGGACTACGGGGCGGCATCCCGGGAGCTCCCCTGCATGTTTACTTTGGGACTACGGGAAGGTATCCCGGGAGCTCCCCTGTATGTTTACTTTGGGACTATAAAATTATATTGCGGGAGATCCCCCTGCACATTTATGAGTTGGACTATGGAACTACACTCGGGAGATTCCATCGGATATTATATTTATATTTGGGAACTACAGGACGATATCCTGGGAGATCCCCGGTTCTTATTTTGGAGCTAAGTTGTACTCTCTTACTGTATTTTACTTGCCCTTATAGTAGTTGTTGCTGCCCTTCATATCTTGTATTATTTATTACATTTTTTAATCCATTCTTTTAAACCCTGTATCTTATTTAACCTAGTAGAGCCCTAACCTTCCTCGTCACTACCCAACTGAGGTTAGGTTTGGCACTTACTGAGTACCGTTGTGATGTACTCATGCCCTTTTTTCGCATGTTTTTCATGTGCAGATCTAGGTACTTCAACTCAGTCCTACCACCCCTGAGGCGAGGCGACTGCTACAACGACTTCGAGGTATATCTGTCGCATCTGCAGACCGAGGAGTCTCTTTCTATTCCTGTTGTTTAGTATTAGTCCATTCTGTATTTCAGTTCTTGTTAGACATTCTGGAGTTAGAGCTATGTATTACTTCTTAGCTTGTGATTTATGGGTTTTCGGGTCTTGAATTTATGTATTGGTTTTGAGAATTTAATATGGTGTATGTCGAGCGCCACATTTAACCACTGTTTATTTTTCTTTATCTGTTTAAGTTGTTTGCTTCCGCAAATTTTGGTTTTTTTTCCCGCAATTTAGGCTTACCTAGTCGGAGAGACTAGGTGTTGTTACAATGGTTCATGGAAGGCGAACCGGGATCGTGACAGAACCCGACGACCAAACTTTATGTCCGCCTCTGCATGCACTAGCTAGTCTTATAATAGCACATAGAGTGGTCCTATTGGAAACTTTAGGTGGATATAATTTTATCTTCACCGGTCATATTCACAGGGGCCATGACATTGTAGTTCAACTAATGCATTAAAACTCTATAATGTACCACCCAAAAACATTAAAGTCCTCATACATTAACTACTACTCTTATGTGTTAATTATATCATGTATAAGAAACTTATTTGATAATAACCATAGAAGAGATTAAATCACAACGCGTAAACACGAAAGGCTCTAAGATACTCTTAACATAACGTATCATTAAAAGATTTTTTTCATAAGTCCTCACACCATTAAAAGATCTCTACATCTTATATGTAGGCTTCCAATCATTTTATTTATCAATGAGGGACTTTGTTCAAACGCCCAACAATCTACATTTCGAACTAAGTTCCACATGACCCACTACTAGAATTTTGGGTCTCCCCCTTGAACTAAGTACTATGTGTCCAATTGCAGCAATACACGGGTCAATTTATGAGATTCACCATGTGTCGCCCACAGATTAACTCCATGGTTCATCAACAACAATTGTTGTTTAAGTCGGAGATTCTGACACAGGAGGATGGACCGACGAGGGCCGGTCAGAGAAGGACTATCAAGCTTCTAGGTTGGCAAACTTATGAACAGGAGATGCACGTGACAGCTTAAGTAAATCTCACATTGAAATGAGAAAGAATATAATTTCAAATCGTACTCGTGCCTTTGGGCTCAATGATATCATAGTCTATGGAACAAATATGTGAAGTCTATTAAGACTATACATATCATTGGCTTGGATTGTGACGGAACAATCAATTGGATTCACTTATCAACATACACAATGACTTATATTTTATTCACACGTAGGCACAAACCACTATCCTTGTGTGCAAAATTCAAATTCCAACATATTGCTCGTACAATCTACTAACTATAATAGTATTTGATAAAAAAACATTGTCAAAAAATAGGGGATTTTTATTTAGTTATACTATATTATAAATTTATTTACCTATGTTCTCTATGTTTTGGAGTTTTTAATAAGTATTTAGGATTTTCTTACAATATGTATACATTGTTTCTTAAAAGGCTCCCATCCCATTTTTAGTGCATTCAATTAAGGGATTCAATTACATCCTTTTCTTTTTTTCCCTTCTCCTCTTCTGTCTCCTTTTTAAAAATAAAATAAAATAAAGTTCCTTAATCTAGGTCCAGAATCTCCATCTTCTCTCTTCACCATTGCCTATAGCTTTATATTATTAAAAAATATTCAGAAATTGTATGATAACTGTATCATAATTGTAGTTGAATTATATTAGATACATCAATACCTAAAACATAAATGTATCATACTTGTATCACAAATGTATCTAACTTGCATTTGATACACTAATACCCAAAATAATTATCACGACCCTAAACCCAAGCCATGTCGTGATGGCGCCTCTCATGAAGACAATGCCAGCCGATACACTTCCAATTCACTTTAAGCAGTTAGAATAATAAATACTAAGTCTTTAATAGAAATATAATCCCCAAAATAGTAGTATAAGTTGCGGAATTAAAAATCAACACAGCTCGACATCGGGGTATCGCCAGTCATGAGCATCTAGAACAATACTACAAGTTTGAAAGTCTACTCCACTACTTCATAACTAAATCAAAAGAGCTAAGATAGAGGGAGAATGCACTGGGCTGCGAATCGCCAAGCAGCTACCTAGTAAATCTCCGAAGAACTACTGGAACTATCAACCCTCAGTAGCAGGACTTGTAGTGCCCGAATCTGCACACACGGGTGCAGGGAGTAAAATGAATACTCCAACTCAGTGAGTAATAAAAATAAATGAAGACCGAGTGATATAAAATGACGTTAAACACAACATTTTGCTATAAGAGGCTTAACAAAATCAGTAAGTATAATTAAACAGTGAAATCTCATAAACACCTTTTAAACAGTCAAACAATATGCACGAAAAATAACTAGAAAAGGTAAACACATAAGAACTGCCCCTCGGGCACAATAGCAATAGAATCAGCCCATCGGGTAATATCACAGAACAATACCAGCCCATCGGGCTATATCTCATTTCATAATGGGTACCCGTGCTCACTGGGAGTGTACAAATTCTAGGAGGGGCCCCTTACGGCCCAAGCGCAATATCAAGTCATCTTGTAGCATCATAAACAGGCTCTTTTCCTCATATCAAGCACAAGCCACCTCGTTGCATACAATCTCAGGCCATCGGCCTCATTAGAATAATCAGTATATCACTGTTGCGGTGTGTAGCCCGACCCACAAGTATCCTCACAATACAGGCCCTTGGCCTTACTGAGTCAGAATCTCATAAGCCCCTCGGGCAATAGCAAAATATGAAGCTTAGCTCAAATATCTTTGAAAATATTATTTAAAGTGTTTTAAATAGAATAACATAGCTGAGTTTTGAAAACTGTAAAAATATGGCATGACTAAGAGCAAGTATGAAATCAAATAGTGAGAAAAATATCGTTTAAAATCCCCTAAGGGTTCAAACAGTTGGCACAAATCCCAAATATGACATTTAGTCCAAAATATAATAATATCAAATAATTAGCTGTCAAATACGCAGTAGAATATTCATTCGGGATGGACTAAGTCACAATCCCCAGCGGTGCATGACCCATGCTCGTCATCTAGCGTGTGTCTCACCTCAATATAGACGAACGTTGTGTAATTCCGGTTTTATACCCTCAAGACAGCATTTAAAATCATTACTCACCTCAATCTGGCCCGAAATCTAGCTCGAAATGCCTTTGCCCCTTCGAATCGATCTCTGGATGCTCTGAATCTACCAAAATCAGAACGTAACCATTAAACTATGCTAAAGGGACGAAGCCTACTCGAAAATATTCAAAAAAAAATACAAATCCCGAAATTACCAAAATCCGGGCCCCGGGCCCACATCTCAGAATTCAAATAAAATTAACATCATCAGATTCCTTAAGTCCCCACGAGTTCATACATATAAAATTTTCCAAAATCCGACCACAAATGGTCCTTCAAATCTTCAATCAAAGGTCTAAGTTTCCAAGCCCTAGTTTCCTTAATTTAGGCTTAAATTCCATGATTAATTAGGTAGAATCCACATTAGAATCGAGTATTAAGCCCGAAAATCTTACCTCCAAATGTTTCCCCTTGAATCTCTCTTTAATCCTTTTCAAAAAGCTCCAAAATCGCTCAAAAATAGTGGAAGTTAAGTTCAAAGTCACGGAATAGCCTTTTTAAAACATTCTGCCCAGGCCTTAAAATCCTCCTTCGCGAACGCGGTCAATGCCTCGCGTTCGTGAAGCACAATTTAACTTTGACCAAAAATCCTCTTACGCGATTGCGTCCAGTCCCTCGCGAACGCGATGGTTTCCTCGGCCTGACCTTCGCGAACATGCTTCCCTTCTAACGGACGCGACGAACAATTCAACCTTAAACTTGGTTGCCCAACTTCTTCTACGCGAACGCGGAGCCTCCCTCGCGAACGCAATGCACAACAAGCCCATCCCTTC
The DNA here is from genome assembly GCA_026770625.1 of Nicotiana glauca. Lineage (NCBI taxonomy): Eukaryota > Viridiplantae > Streptophyta > Magnoliopsida > Solanales > Solanaceae > Nicotiana > Nicotiana glauca. The sequence goes on from MU722861.1 coordinate 27,848, forward strand.
ACGAATGCGGAGCCTTCCTCGCGAATGCGAAGGCTAAAATCCTCAGTCTCTTCAACTAACCCTTCGCAATTGCGAGGGCCCACTCGCGAACGCGAAGCCATTTCTCTGCAACGCTGAAGAGCAATTTTTTGCAACTCGCAACAACATGAAATGGTCCGATTGACCACCCAAAACTTGCCCGAGGCCCCCGGGACCTCAACCAAACATTCCACAATATACCATAACATCATTCAAACTTGTTCCAACCTTCGGGACGCTCAAAACAACATCAAAACACCAAATTCGCATCAGATTCAAGTCTAAGAATTTTAAAATTTTCTACATTACGCTTTTGATCAAAATCCCAACCAAACCACGTTCAAATGAACTGAAATTTTGTACACACGTCAAAAATGACACAACGAAGATACTGCAACTTTCGAATTCCCTATATCAAAATCTCACCTATCAACTAGAAAACGCCAAAATCTCAATTTCGCCAATTCAAGCCTAAACCTTCCACGGACCTCCAAAATGCATTCCGATCACGCTCCTAAGTCCCAAATTACCTAACGGAGCTAACCAAATCATAAAAAATTCCAATCCGAGATCATATACAAATAAGTCAAAACTTGGTCAAACCTTCAAATTTCAAGCTACAAACTGAGAACTATTCTTCCAAATTCATTTCGATTACCCTGAAAACCAAAACCAATGATTTACATAAGCCATAATACATCACACGTGAAAAGTCATGCCCGAGAACTGGCGAGAAAAGTACAAAAGCTCAAAGCGACCGACCGGTCATTATAATAATACCTGATACAATACTAATAAATTAATATACAATTATCATATTTGTGATACAAATTGTGAAATTCGTCACAAATTCACAATTGCTCGTAACAATATACAATGAACATACAATTATTATACATTTGTAATACAAATCCTGCAACAATTATGACACATATACAATTATAATACTACCGCGATACATTTTTGAAAAATTGTGATATAATTACTATCTTTATTTTTCTCAAGTTTCAATCAATACTCTACACTAAAAATTTAATATAATAGTATTATAATTGTATTAGTATTATATCCACAACTTACCCCCAACTTGATTGTAGAGCAAAATTTTGAATTTCTTCTGTATTGAGATTTTGGATTATTGAAAGAGAGAAATTGGATATCAAAAGCTTTGGAAGAAGAAAGAATCTACAATTTTAGGGGTATAACAGTGGATGATTGAAAGAGAGAAATCGGATATCAAAAGCTTTGGAAGAGGAGTGAGTAAGCGAGATTTTTGGGTTAAGAAGATTTTGGGCATCAGTGAGTAAGGGAGAATTCTTACTGTGGGTAAACACAAAATTGGAAGATGATTTTGTAATCATTTTGGAAAAGGTAGAGAATCTTAAACGTTGCATTTCATTTTTTTTAATGATTTTGTATAAAACTAGTAAATGTGGGTATATAAAGTAATTAACAAGGAACCTTAATAAAGGTAGTAAATAGGTTTCTATTATAGTATAGCTAGGTAAAATACCTTTCATTCTACATTTCGGGCCTTGTAATAATTATTTTCTTTGGGCCTATGTATATTTCTGAACTAATTTTGCAAAAAATTTATAAATGGACAGTTTTACGCCTGGTCAATCACCACATAATCAAAGGTCAACGATATTTAGCCGCTAAGTTAGAACGGTAATAATTTATTGACTAAAATACCCCTACTCTGTTTATAAAATTTACGCGACTTGAACTAATATTCTTCTTTAGCACAATCTTGCGGCATCAATTTGCTAATCGAAGTAAGCTCTCTCAATTATTTTTTTGATTATTTGAATTTCTCTTGTTTGAATTTCTTCTAGGATCACAAATTTAATTGTGATACTCTACGATTCTTCTCTTTGTAATTCAAACCAGAAAGTTCAAAGTATCCGTAAAATAATTGAGCGAAGTAAGTTTAAAATTATTCTTCTAATTCTTCGAATTTTTTGGTTTGATTTTAATGCTTTAATCCATGCTTAACTGTATTATATATCGTCTTTTATGTAATTTAGATCGTAACTAATAAAATCGACATTGTTCAAAACCGCAAAAAATAATATAAAATCGTGTAGAACATAACACTAGTATAATTTGCTGGAACTTTCTAAATTAATATCTAAAACTGAGATACTTCCTGCTCATTATACTGGAAGTATCTCATAAAATGGTTTTACATTGCTTGATTCCAAAAATGAACAAAACACAAGTATAATACGCTAAAACCTTTTGTACTAATATGCAAAACTCATAAAACTCCAATGTATTATACTTGAAGTATCTTTCATTCAAACTAATATAAAAAAAACTCAAAATATATAGAAAAAACACCAGTATAAAATACCGTACTTTTCTTAATTTAATATGTAAAACTGAGAAATTTCCAATATATTATATTGGAAATATATGTAATTCAAGCCAGTAGGTTATATTGTGAATAAAATGCTAAATTTTTATATCGTACTGAATATAAATCGTGCAGAACATAATATAAAATCGTGCAGAATATTGTCACGACCCAAACCCCGCTCCGGTCATGATGGCGCCTCTCGTGAAGACAAGGCCAGCCAACCAACCCTATTTGCCTTTTTCAAAAATAAATAACATGTATAAACAATTTTAAAGATGATTCAGTAATATTACTTGGCGGAAGTATAACCAAACACAGCCCAAATCGGGGTGTTACAAGTCACGAGCATCTATAAGAATGAAATTCCCACTTTACATCTAGAAATACGCTGAACAAGAATAATGAATAACATAGAAAGACAGTGGTGTTGCGAACGCTGGCAGTCACCTCGCTAAAACCTCTACAACTCTGCCTCCACGCAGCCAATACCCGCCACTGGGTGAATAAATACATGCAACTGCACGTGAGGTGTAAGGAGTAAAGTGAGTACTTCAACTTAGTGAGTAATAAAGGTAAATAATAACTGAGCAGCAAGAAATTACGTAAAGCAACCAACATGCTATATAGAAGCCGGGTACAATTTTTTTTTGAGAAAACAGTGTAATATGTGAGATCCTTAGAAATACCATGGCTCAGTTCAAATCTCTTTGAAAATGATCTTTTCAATAATTACGAAAACGATTTCAAAATAGTTAGTGCTGATAAGCACAGAAAATCCGCCCATCGGGCAATATCTCAAGATAGTACCAGCCCCTCGTGCTCACTCTCAGCCCCTAGAGCGCTCTCTCTCTCTCAGATCGCACTCAGAACAGTATCATATAGTAACCGCTACGGTATGCAACCCGATCCACATACCGCTGCGGCGTGCAGCCCGATCCATATCTCGCTACGACGTGCAGCCCGATCCATATGGGTCCCCGCGCTCACTGTGGGGGTGCAGACTCCGGAAGGGCTCCTACAGCCCAAGCGCTATACTACTGCGGCGTGCAGTCCGATCCATATAAATATATTGTTGCGGCGTGCAGCCCGATCCATATATATATATATATATATATATATATATATATATATATATATATAT